>VXAA01002408.1:229848-356257 GCA_013399115.1 Anseranas semipalmata
CTTTTTCTTTTATCAAACCAAGGACATAATAATTCCACTTTTTTTTTTTTTCTTTTTTTCAGACGATGAATTCTGGATATGACTCGCCAGGAGTCTCCAGCAAGCTGCGTCCATCCAGCTGTGCGTGAGGCCGGTTATTACGCCGATCCCCACGGTACGGCCAATGCGCAACCTAGAAGCGGGTTTGCCCCGACGAGCTGCGATCACATTGGCATTACTGAGCGCGTTCGTGAATGTTCTGAGCAAGGACAGAAAGGGGAGGCTGCGAAATGAAACGATGTCAGCTACAGGCCCCAGTTTTAGGACCCTAATACCATCCGCTAGACGCTTGATGTCAGGAGGGAATTTCGCCCATCCACCTGCTAGCGTATGCCTCGGTTCACTCGGCAGCGTTTGGTGACTGCTGCAGTGACAGAGGCCGGGGAAGCACCACTGGGCTGATCAGAGGGGACACGCTTTTGTCTTCTCCCTTCTACGACCAACCTTCTGTCACGGTTTTCACTGGGTGTAATCTGTTTCTCCTTGGCTGTGTGAAGCCACCTTGCGCAATTTACTAAAATCCACACATCACTGTCACCATCGAGACAATTTTTACCACCTTAATGGATCAGAATAAAGGATATTCTGATGTGCAACATGAAAAGCAACTTTTTATACCCAAATGTTTTGTGTTTGCAGTTGGCATCTAAAAGTAAACAAGCGAAAAGCATACTGAACGAATCCTTGCCCATAAAGACTTAGGAAAGCAGGCCCAAACTATTTAGATACGTATTTGTTTTTAAGGGCTACACGATTCTCTGGAGGACTTTATACCTATGAAAAATGTTAATAAATACTTGGTTAAAAATGAATAAAAAGCTTGCTGTTCTCTCTTATGAAATGTGCTAAGCGTAGTCACAATGACAAATACCAAATATTTTGTTAACAGAAGTGGAAGTTGCATAGATATGAAAGTGGCTTATTATCAGTGTTACTGTGGATTTATTACTTTTTCCTTGTTTAAAGCAACATGCCGCTGTCAGAGCTAGTGCTACCCAAACAGCCAAACACACCTGGATGAAAATATCACTGAGACTTTAGCTTCTGGTTTCTAAAGTAATTTTTAGAACATGTGAAAATATGGTTTTAAAATAATTAAAGTTATACCGAGGGTATTGAAACCAAAAAAGTCAATGACAATTTTAGTATATTTTCTCTCATTTCTTACATGCATGTTCAATTAATTACAGACTTCCCAGTATTATGAAGCTTATGTTAATTGGCTAGTGATTACGAACTCAACGTGCTCACTTAAAATGCACTTTGTGGCTCAAAAGAGTACGAGGAAGCTGCATGGCTGTATCTCGCTGAATTTTAGTGGAAAAAATACTCCTTTAAAAACCTTAACTGCGTTATTAAATGATCCTAAAATATTATAGGTGGGGCTGGCACAACTGCCAACTGTTAGGACTGCCAGATACCTCCTGTTATAAGACTACATTTTCAATCACTTATAAACTTTGCCAAACTTAAACTGTTTGGCTGAAAATTTCTCTCACCAGGTGTGTGCCTCAGGGATAACTTATCTGAAAATCTGCAGCCAAATGGCTTAGACCTTTCCAAGAACAAGCCTATCGAAGCGCCGATTGTTTGGTCCATGTTGCGAATTACGGAAACCTTTTCTCTGCATCCCCACAGTTGGCGCAGAGATGAGGAAGGGAGGGAGCCTGGTGAGGAAGTGCATTTTGCCACTTTGTTCCAGGCAGGTTGTAAACGTTTGAAAACATCAGTTCACACACACTTGCTAGGGACTTGCTGAAGTTTAATAGGAAAAATTCCCAAAGATTCCACCTGCACTAAACACGATGCTTCCTCTAACAAAGAAACTGGACTTCTCGGCTGGGGGAGCAAATGGGAGCAGGCAGAAAGGAGACAGTGCGAAGAAGCCCGGACATTGTTGAGCGAAAAGCAGGAATCGCCGACATCTGCACGTTGTTTCGCTATGGAGGTGCTTTAAATAGAGAATTATCTTCTTACTGCCATCAGTTGGCTCAAGTAGCAGCGCACTGTGGGATGCCTCAGGATATTCCACTCCTGGTGACTCATTTGGACGTTAGTAGACTGCTACAAGATATAATCTCTGTTTATGCAATTTGCTTTTAACCCCCCTTAACTTGCAAAAAATTACACGCACAAACGTGCATTCATACAAATGCATGCACGCATACACGTGTTAAAACTGTATTAAAACAAGGGTTAATCTTGTTCAAACAGGATTAAAGGCTGCAGAATCAAACAGAAAAAGTAGGAATAAAATCTACTGTGTAGCAACACTTCTTGTATACAGTCCTTGTATGATACAGTCCTCAGTCACAAGCTGGTATTACATCTTTTCTTTTGGGTCCTGGCTTCATTCAATGCCTGAAACAAGACAATGTCAGTAGTAGCACAGCTTCGCAGTGTTTTGTATTCTCATCACTGAACGATGTGAAGCCCCATGTCTTGTTTACTGGATGCTTCTCAAACTCCCCTCTGCAGTCTGAATTACAAGGTTTTTCTGTGGCACTTCTTGCCGCTGCGGTCCTTGAATGCTTCTCAGACATCTATTGCCTTATCTTCACGAAAATCCCTTGAGCTGAAGGAGAGATACTACCCTCATTTCAAAGAGTGAGGATTTGGCACAAGTATCCATCCATTCTGGGTGCCCAAACTGAGAGATGAAGAACCTGGCTTTTCAAGTTACTCGGCTGTATACAGTACCGTATATACTGGCGTTGTATGTTGGAAGCACCTTTCCCCCAGATTTCACTGGCAGTGGCAAATGCTTGCCATAGTTCACAACCAAATGAGAAAATGAGGAACCGAACCTAACAGATTTATAATTTAAGTGTTTTAAAACACAAAAGTAAAATACCTGACCTAGTGTATTTCTGCCAAATACATGCACCTCTTTCTTTACAAGCCAAAGCTTTAACCCCATAATGCATGGTATGATTTGCTTTATGTAACATTTTCAATTATCCCAGTTTAATAAAACTATTCTTAGCATTACACTATTCGAGCACAATGTAAAACCAGTTTTAAAAAATATTTTCTATCCTCTTAAGATCTTCATTTTAAGCAAATATTAAGATTTGGGGGAGGTTTGACTTGTAAGTTTTCAACTGTGGACTTGGCAATACCAGTGATGCCTTAGGGGGAGGTGTAACGGGTTGCTGAGCCTTCCACTTTTTGTTTCCAAGCTGAATACAATCCGTGTTAGTTATGACTCACAGTTGCTGTAACTGATGACTGTTCAGTGGTCCACATGAACCAAGTGCTCAGACTACACAGTGACCATCAAAAATACTTGCCAGGCCAAAGCGCCGTCAACTTCACTAGTAATTTTCCCCAAAAGATGACTGAAAGACTGCAGAGAATGCACATTTCTTTTACACTTCCAGAGGTGGGAGGATACGTTGTCAGGGCAGCAGGGGGAAACCCGTAAGACTCTGACTGGAAAGTCAGCTGATACCAGTTTGTTCTTAGCACTTTGTTGAATTTGTTCTGCATCTTCTGAATCTTCATCCTTGTTTCTTGAATATTTCAAGCATTTTGAAGAGTCCCTAGAGCTGAAAATCATCACGTAGAGAAATCTGTATTAACATGAATGCCAATGTTAACTTTCACAGGTATCTTTGAGATATTCCAATTGCAGTAGTGCTCTAACCTAGCTCTGGAACGAAAACTGTTAAGTAGGATAAATGCCAAAATCACAGATAACATGTTGTGAAGTTAAATGTGAGAGTATTGGAAAAGAAAATTGTTTTGCAAGGTGAGTGACCCCATATGAACTCACTGCAAAGAGTACGGTTAGATCATCAATACCTTTCTCATAGTGACAGGAAATCTTGAGCACCAAAAGGCAGGTTGGGTCCTTGGAAGAATAAGCTTCTATGTCATAGTATAATGATGCCAACACCAAAGATCTTGAACTAAAGTGTGGTCAGATGACAGTTTCCAGTAAGAGTCATAGTATGCTTTAGTGAAGCAGCAAACAGTTGTCTGAAGTTATGCTAAGCACAAATTATCCTCAAACTATGATGATAATGGGCAAAATTTTGATAACATCATTTACAATACAATGACCAGCATCTTCTCAAAGGAATAGTGGTGACTGCTTGGGGTTAACTGTTCTCAGTACAGGGCTATAATGTGAAACCAAGCTGGCTCAGGGCAAATTTGACAAAGGCTAAAAAAATTATTCCCAGAGAGAAACAGTTCAAGTAGTCCAAACAAACTCAAGACTTGTAAAGGCGTCAAGTATATTTTTGAAGTAACTTCTGATCTAGAGAAATAAAAATGTAAGTTCTTCCCTACAGAATGTTCTTCTTTTTTTTTTTCATTCTTTCTTCATCGCAGGACTCCTATACAACTTCTCAAGTAATCCAGTGATAAAAAACTGTGTTAAAATTACATTCTGGAATCCTAGCTGTCATATATCAGAGCAGGTGACTTTCACAGAAGAAATGCCCCAAACCAACCCAAACTGCTGGCTACTGCACGGACATTGTCAATGAAAAAATAAGCCTGAATGTGAAAGCACTTTGTTTTATTACAGAATGTTAGGATACTTCTGATAATTTTTTTTTCATTTTAAAAAGTCTATTTATTTGAAAAAGATACAACCCAACTCTCTGCACTCTTATTATTAGGGAAAAATTAATCTGGTAAGTGATCTAATGAAGAAGAAATAGGAAAACTAAGAGTTAAAGATGTTATGTTTACAAAGCACACTGTTAATTTTGAAAGGTTAAAAGGCAAGTGAAAAAAAATGTGTGTAGGAGATGAGAAAGTGCTGGAGCTTCCTTCTTAATGTGGTTCCCAACCACACAACTGTGGTTTAAACTCTGAATAAAAGTCATATTATTCTTATCTTAACCATCTAAGAGCAGCCTGCACATATTCTGGAACAAGCCATACACTACTGAGAAGTAAGGCTGGTACCTAAGTGGAAAGAAAAAAAAAAAAAAAAAAAAAAAAAAACACACAGTCCTCTGTTTACTGAATCAAAAAAGTCAAAATCAACCAACCAGAAATTTAAGCTAATCTAGTTGTGTTAACTTATTTTCTAGCTTTTGTTTCTTTTTCTCACAACATTGGTTGTTACTGAAACATGGCTTTTTGTTTATGAATTTACTTCTAGCACAGGACTGCTTGACAAGCAATGTTTATGCATTTTGTCATATGTCATTAGTTTCTTCCACATAACTATGCATGCTGACACTATAAAGGTACCTTTCACATTTATGTAGTCTAGATAGATTAATTTTTGAATTATTTTAAAGTAAAATAAATAATGAGAAGTGGAGTGGAGTAATGAAATCAATGCTAATTCAATTGCATTTTTAAGGTTATTCTGGCATTTGAAAAAGTGGCCAAACACATTCTGCCTGCTTGTTTTCACACAGATACATCTGTCAGAAACTCATGCACAAGCTTGTATGGGACTCCTAGTATTGTGTGTGTTGTAAAATAAATCTGTATTGGTCTGCTCCCAACCTAAATATACTCGTGACTAGAGCTCTCACATGCAGATATAAATCTAGCAAATCAAAAGCTGTTTCCAGGAGCTGTAACTTACTGAATTTATATACAAAAACTAACAGGTGATGAAAAAATTACATCAAAGATTACTTTAGCTCTACCATAATACACTTCTACCATTAGATCTTATTTTACTGAATGATTTATGCCTTATTGGCTTTTCTAGATTTTCTTTCACATTTCTGCTTCACTATTTCAAGACATATTATTTTGCATCCCAAAAGCGCCATGCTACCTAAATCAACATAGAATTTTCTACAATGAAATCTCGTTGAATGGAGATCGGGGAGAATTATGCATCTTTCACGGGGCAGTCTGAGGCAATGTACCAACCACAACACAGCATAACCCCAAAATGTCATACCCACCTTTGAATTTTATAATATCAAGGTTTAAAACTACAAAATAGGAGGGATTTTTTTTTCTTCACAGAGCAAAAATAATAGAAGACAATACTTTGTGTTCAGCTTTGTGTAACAGAGGGTGTACTTCATAGGATTATTTGTGATATGGATAAAACCTCTGAAATGGTGAGTTGCTTCTGTAGAAAGAAACTAATAGGGATTCAGATCTCAGAGTGGAAGGGAGCTTGCAACAGGACAAAACTCATCTGGAACTTGACTGCTTCGTAGGAAACTCTCCTATTTAGAGCCACCACAGATGTTTTGCCTGAATCTGTCTGCACATGCAATTAGCAGAAAATGAACAGAAAATTGCAATCATTTAGGAAAGGCCAGGGCAATTATTTTAAAAAATAAGTCAAAGCTTTTATATCATCCAGTACTTTCTGTTCAGTCAAGATATACCACTGCTCCCCATTTAAAAATTAAAAGAATTTTTTTTCCACTCACCATTTAAAGGGCACTGGAGTATACTGTGCAGTTTGAAGTTTTCAGAATTACTGAGCATTTACACTGCAGCAGTGTACAGGGACTATAACTTTGGGCCCAACCGTGTGCCAAACAAAGATGAGAACTTAGATTCTCAAGCCTTTAGGGAAATGGTGCTTTTCACAGAATAAGTAGAAAAAGCAGTCTTACAGATCTGTAACAAACATTTCTCAATTTTTACTTGAAGAAATAAGACTTTATGGGTATTTTTGTGCATTTCGATGTATTTAGCATCTGCAAACAATTAATTTGAAAAACACTAACTTCGGCACCTTATTGACTGACTAAATTAAACATTTTCTTCTTTTTCTTTTTTTTTAATATTGGTTACTCTGAATTTTTTCCCCCAAATTCTGTCTTAGTGCATTGTTATGTTTTTAATGGAAAATCACAATATGCCTTTTCTGCAATAAAAAGTTTAAAAGATGGAAGTCTTTTAAAGTATCTTTTCTTACATTGATAACTGCAGAAAATAACAAGAACAAGGTACTTCAGTTTGGTGCTTGTATTTTCTATTCTCACACTCACCATACTAAGTTCAGCATTTTTTACATAGAAAACCTTAAAGGAAAAAAATCAACATACGTTTGAGTTTTGTTTACAAAAAATAATCCAGTCATTGCTTGCAGTTATTCTTTATATGTGTAGCTGGGGAACAAGTTCACGTTCCTTTGAAACAATGTTGTTGTTTTTTTCTGGAGATGTATTTTAGAGCCTGAAAAATACTAGTTGCTGCAGCACTGTGAGCTCTTGATATATTGAACAGTAGAGGAAATAGTCTCAGAAACTATGTAAACTGCTTCCAGCCTGAACTTAGCAGGCCGCTTTTGCCAATATTTCAAAACATGTTTAGCTGAATAAGCATATTTTAGACATTACAACAGGGTGTAATCACTTTTTCATCTGATCTGCTCTTCGTGTATGCTTTATTACAAAAAGGTGGAAAGTTATACATGTTGAAAAAGCAGCCATAAAGAAATTTAAAATAATAAATTACTCTAAAACATTTTCCATTTCTCCCTGGCACCCTCCCCACTAAAGCATATGAAAAAAACTCATGTAAATAATGAGTGTATGACTCACGGTGGAGTTTCATGTAACTTCCTCTTCTACCATAAGCTTTCATGGGATTCTTTCTCTCACCAGCACTAGCTACCGCATGGTGGATTTCACCCGAAGTGAGCTGAACGGCTTGAGCAGCTCTTAAGAAATCGCCTCTTTCTCTCTGCCCCACTACTCCAGCTTTGGGGAGTGAGGGTGTGAAAGCTCGGGCTTCCTCGCAGAGGAGAGGCACAGAGAGGTGCTGGCACACAGCTCTCTGGGAGGATGCTTCGTGCCAATGCAGCCTGAACACCCTGTCTGAAGTAGCCAACCTGAGAGGACACCGTGAGGACCATTTATTTCCTGGGGCTCAGAAGGATACTGAAGGTTGAGAACAGGACACAAAACAAACATGTGCCGGTATCTAAATGCCACAGGACTACAGGTCTGATTCCCCTTTCCAGGAAATAGCCTTCCTCCTGATGACTTGAGAGGACTCAAGATTTCACATAGTCCAAGACTCGTTTGGCTGTAAAGGGGAAGGCTTCTAAAATGGCAACGCAGAACCCATGTCTGCACGAAGCAAACTGCAGAAAACAGCTTCCCCACTGTTCCTTTCCCAGACTTCAGAGGAGATGCCTCGGCCGGCGTAAACACCTGTAATTCAGCCACAGTAAGATGGTTTCACATCAGCCTGGGCCTTTGGCTGTACATGGAAAGGTAGGAGGCAAATACTACTGCCCTACTGAGGGCAGCTTTGATGTCACTCAGTTACCTTGTTGGAGAAAGACAGTTTCTGGGCTGGAGACGTCATTGAGTTTAGTCATCTGATGTGGAATAGCAGAGCACGCAGTTAAGAAATGCAAGCTCACGCTTGTTTCTTAGTGATCTCTGGCTAATACCTGGATTCAAGCTCAGTGATGAATATTTGAACATTACACAGGCCTTGTCCAAAAGAAAGAGATGGCTTAATGAAAATATGGCTGTGTGTATAAATTATGGGTTAAACATTTTCAGATTGTATCACAAAAAAAACCAAACCAAAACAGAACAAAACAACCACTGGCAAAGATAATGGTCAAGATATGAAAGACAGGATTGCAAAGCGCAGTACGCTACAGAGCTTTTCAACTTCTGGTCACTTTCTGAGAAAATGAGTTTAGTTGGCAGTAATCGACTATTACCTGCTCTCCAGAATTTCCCATTGATACTAATTAGCACTACCGGAGTAGTTCAAATCCTGTCTCAATTTTAGGGCACTGCTGTGGGAGGGTCTGCTCTGGAAAACTTACAGCATTAATAGAGATATTGATGAGGAGAAATATAATGCAGAGAAAGGCTGGGAGCAAGAATAATGGTTTGGGGATGTTAATATTTGGTCCCAGGCAACAGTAATAGTGGCACATGGAAGCATGAGGAGCATGGGGTGGGGGTGAAAAGAGGAGAGAAAAACTGCATTGTGATTGTGCATCAAGTCAAAGAAAATAATCCATTTATTCTCAACGTAGGAGTCATGTAAAAGCTGTTCACATAGATATTAAAAAGAATAATCATAACTTGCTGCAGTTTTACCACCTCTGTGGTAGGAGCTGAGGGGAAGGGGAGGACCCATATGTCCTAGGCCAGGGATTTAAATGTATGGGTATAAAGTAAACTGGAAAACTTGCCCATATATTGTCAGTAATTATGTCTGTGAGATCAAGAGCATGGTCATCCAGTACTACCTCCTTGTATACGTGTTGAGCAATACACTCAACTTTGCAGACAGCTAGTCATCTTTCCTCTTGTTTTCTCAGATCATATGTAGTGCCATTGGACGTAATAGAGCAGAAGGGTACACCTTCCTTTGCTCTGATGTAGCAATACCTACCCAGTTAGGTTTACACTTATACATAGATTCAATTTATTGTATTTATTTGTCTGTGTTATTGCCACTGTTTTGCATTCCTGTTGTTCCTGCTCAGTATAGTAAATACCAAGGATGACAGCCTGATTAATGATGACTGAATTAGGGATGTGAGGAAGGGCTATGTGATCTTACAGATTCAATGATTTTGCATCAGCAAAATGGGGAAGGAGAGACTAAGAGGTAAACACATGAAAATGCTATCTTTAAAACAAGCTCTGTAGTCCAGCAATGCAAATATGGAAATAAAGTCATACCACTGACCTCAGGGCTCCCTTTAATTCCAGAGCTGTAAGTTACATTTTAGTGTCATCTGCTGTTATTTCGGCCTTAAGATCTCCAAATATTGGTAAATACAAATAAAAATGGGAGAGAAGCGACAGAAGAGCTAAAAAAAATTGCAGCTAATCAGCGAGTGCTCTCCCAAAATATGGAGCCTGTTCTTTACAAAATTTAAGTCAAAACTAACCATGAGACCATGACATATGGCACTTTCAGCTCAGTTGGGCAAATAATACGCTTTTCTGCTGATTGTATGAGGTCAAGTGATATCAATGTTGAGATTTGCAACCATCATTACAGCAAATGAGTTTGTTTGGGATGAGCAGGATCAACTAAAAATGTTTCATTTGAAAGAAAACTCATGCAACTCTTATTAGTAAATAATGGGAGCGGCTGTCATCTGTAAAAGTTCACTTATTATTTAGAAAGGAAAATGCAGTACAGTGTTTTCCTCCATATATCAGACTATTTCCTTAGCTCTGAAGGGCTGAATATTACCATTTATAAAAGGACAAAAATAGCTTTTGAAAGATATTACGGTATTTTCCAAGGTACAGACTGTCTCTGTGAAAAACGCCCCAAAACTCTCCTCTCCAAAATACAAGACAGTAAATAAATAACACTAGTTCACATGGGGAAGTTATGATGTTGAATCTGCAAACATCTCCATCTGCTGCTTATAAATACGCTGTGTGGAAGACCTATCCTGAATCACCAGCTTTCTCCACCTCCTCAGGACCATCTCAATCCAGAAGAACTAGAGTATCAGGCTAAAATGCTTTACCCTGATAATAATGTTATATGACTTCATCTCTGGAAAAAGCTGGATTTTCTCCTATACCACCTGGCTACTAATTAAGCTTCCCTCCCATATTACTTTTTAATCAGCCAAAACTCAGTCTCTTTGCCTTCTGATGCATCAAAAACTGTGGAACTAGAGGCAATTTCTACACTGGTCATTCTGTTCAAATACTGTCACCCATCACATTAACATGCTATTTCTTGTCTAGGTTACAACTACAGTGTCTGTTTGCATAAGTTTACAACAGAAGAGCCAGTCCTCAGACAGCTCTGCAAAACAAACAACAAAAATACATAGTTATTGTTTTGCTTAGAAGAGCTCTGCAAGTCTCAGGCTTCTTTAACTTCCTCAGAGGCTGAACCAGAGGTGAGCCCTCTGCACGAGTCATTTCTTCCTTGTTTCCCACCTGTCCTTTACTAAGCCGAACCCAAACATGCTGAAGGATGGTGACCTGCATGCCAGATTCAAGCAGAGCTTCTGCAGAGAAGCCTGCTTGAGAAGGAACCATCAAGCATTCCCTCTGAAGAGGCTCAAGTCTCAGAGTCCTCCCTGCCAACCACTAGTTGGAAGGCAGAAATTAGCTAAGATATAGATGTTTTAAAGGCACATCAGAAGGCTAAAAGCATACTGTGTGTTTATAATGTTTTGTTCAGGAGATTGACTTTTTTGTGGCACTTTTTTCAAGTACCAAAAGGGTGTTTTGTTGCATGCATTGTCTATAAAATTACATCCAATAGCATCTTCTGCCTTTAGAAGGCTCCAAAGGCCAGTACACACTGTAGACATAGTCCAGTCCACTTCTATCGAGATTACCTTTATAAATCTATAAAGATTTGTAGTACAAACATTTCCAATACAGTCCTTGGCGATTTTGCCTGAACTCCATCAATTATTCTTATATGCAAAGACTGTAGCCAACAGCTATTCAGAAGCATTTGGAGAATGTGTTAGCAGTAAGTGAATTCATTTTTCTGTTTTAAAATCCTTTCAAGAAACGAATAAACTACAATGACAATAGAATATTTAACAATATTACTCAGACAAATGTTTGGACATCTGACACGCTAGAGTGAAGCGTGATAGCATCTATCATCAGCTGGTGCTGTACAATTATACAGCATTTCCCTGCAATCAGGAACTGCGTCAGAATAAAACGCTGTGCTGGAGAGGCAGACAAAGAACTTCCTTGCAGAAACATAATCACACAATCCTTACAGCTTTCCCGTACAAACATCAGGAATGGATATTAAACGAAAATTTCAGGTCTGTAACTGGGGGCACTGAGCAACTGGCCCTCGCTGACTATGCATGGGAGTTATACCTAAGAAATAATCTTCTGGATATTTAAACACACAGTATATTTAAACACAAGACAGTTGTGGCATAGACAAATTTATGGATATCAATCTCCTTAAGTGAGTCATGCAATGCTGACAGAAATGCTGATACCAACTAACATAAAACCGTATCTTGCTAAAACCAACAACTGTTTTAAGACTACATTAGGGCATTCAGCATTTTTACTGGGCACTACTTTAGCTCCTTTGTTTTAAAACCAGTTACTTTAGTTACCCGAAGGACTGCTGTGCAAAGATCAGAGATCTGGAAAGTGTTAAACTCCCTAAAAATATTCTAAATGTTTCTTACGCAATGGAATGCCACAATTTTCCAAAGTCTGATATCTGGAGACGTTTAAAGGCTTGAAGCCATAATTTGCACTCAAGCGAGTGCCACTTGAGGAATAAAACTCCCTGTTTCTATTCCACCAAATTATCGGATCTTAAAACTGTGCCACTGATCTGAGACTGAATACCACAACTACTGTACTTCTTTATTTAGGTAATAAAACACATTTGTGGTAGATGTTGATTTCTGCTAGATTTCTGTCTTTCTGAAGTAACAGAAAATTCTGGATGTTAGAAAAAGCCATTAAAGAGATGGATTAATGAAAAAAAAATGCATGAAAAACAGTTTATCAGATCAGTATTGCTAGACAGGATAGTACACAATAAATCCATGGCATGCATATAAAACAGACACGTATACCTGGAAGCTTGTATTATCTGTATATAAAAATTCATGTTCTTCAGAAAAGATCAAACTACATTTGTTTTTTTTGCTCCTTTTCACTTAGTTTGGAAATATACATTTTGAGGTGAAGTATTATAAAATGCCTCCGAGAGTAAACTGTTTAGTTCACCTCTCTCTTTTGCAACTTAAAATTTTCTAGCAATGCATGCATACACAGAAAGAAAGAAAACAGCTGCAGAATTAGACTCACCATCATTAAAGTAATTAAAACACAGTACTAATCTTTAATAGCAATTATTATTTTAATAGCCCCTCCAAATTATAAGAAGCAGATACCTAGAGCTTTCCCTCCAGCAACAGCACTCTAACCCCACCAAGGGAAGAGAAGTACTCCTTGCGAGGCCTGCCAGAAGGAGCCCCAACCAAGCATTGCATCTTCCCTTTCACAGACACCCAAAATTTACACAAAGCGGTCAGAACTGGCCACAGTCCAGGCCAACATTCCCTGCAAAGTGAAAATCCTTTGGTTATGTCAAACAAAATCCCAGAGGTACTATATACAATACCTAACTCAGTTTCATGTCTGGCAAATGCAAGTCTGCTAAATGCAACAAGTGCAAATCCTTCTTTTTGTAAGAAATGAAATTTTTATGGCTGGCAATGCCCTCACTGACTTTTCAGCCTACTTCTATACCACATATTTATCTACTCATTTCAGTCTGTGCTTGCGCCTTCTCACAGGCTGGGTGGAAAGTACGGTAGCTGGTATTAACATGGTGACAAAAGGCAGGACGAAGAGGGATCAGGCTGCTACAGACCTTGAGACAAGGCAAGTTGCATTTTCTCTCCTCTGCCTCAGCAGTTTTCTACCTTGGGTTCTCCTCCAGGCCTTGCCCAGCGACCAGCCCCCCGATACATCATCCCACCCATTTCACAGTGGCTTCCAGCTCTTACACACAATTGGGCCCCCATTCAGATCTGAGCGCTATGTTCCAGAAAACTGTGCACTGAGACAGGAGGGCCATCTTCATAATTAAAACTCATTACATTTCACTTTTTTTTTTTTTTAACTACACAACACATTTCCTTGTTACAGCAGGAAATTTGGTGTGAAATACCGCATAGCAATATTAGTAGCAAGGAAGGTATTTCTTACATGGGACAGATCAGGGCTCCCTTTGATTACCTTTATCACGGTAAGGTAATTTGAGATGTCATTTTTCAGATTTAACTGTTACTGCAACTGCTTTAAACTTGAACTTCAAAAAAATGGACAAATGAGTGCAGGTCTCAGACTCTGGCATTCATAAGGAGATTGTTCTCCACAGCAATTCCTCAAAAGAATCTTTGCTTTAATTACTTGTGTCTACACAAGAAATATCCTTAAACTTCTACTGTATGTAGTAGAAATAAAAGAGGATTATCAAACAGTGCCAGGGTTATTGCTTTAATACAATTAAATATATTTAAAGCAGCATTGAGTTGTGTAGAGTACCCATCTACTTAAAAGTCACATTTCATTACGCAAGTAGGCCACATTAACACTCACCAAACAGTAAAATAATATGAAAAATTCTGCCAAAGTTTAGGTTTTAGATTGGTAAAAGTTGAGACTGATGCTTTTTAAACATCATTCAATTTTTAACTTAATTATGTTCTTAAAAACTTAAATTGCAAAAGACTAAAACCAGTATTCACTTTCTAGAGCATCTGAATTCAGTGAAAGCAAATGCTCAGGATTTCCTACTTTAAAAGGTCAATGAAATAATATTGAGATATAACAATAGTGTGGGGGTGAGATGAGTAAAACTACACTTAACTGCACAGCACATTTTTATGCTGAGGCCCACATGCACAGAAGCCGTAACTAAAACTTTTCATAATGAAAAGTAGTCACTATAAAATTGGAATCTTCATTAACTTCAGGCCTGTTCCTTGCTTATTCAACATAATTTTCTTCTCAGTATGAGTGAAGTGGATTACTCTCAGCGTGTCCAGAAGCAGGGAATATAAGAGGGCACACTAAAGTTAATCAGAGCAAGAGTTTTTTCTGATCTTTCAAAGATTTGACAGGAGGAGAATATGTCTCCTTTGCAGGGATCCAAGTTCTGTCTGTCAACCGAATTTGTCCTTTAAGTTTCCCACTGTGCCTTAGCCATAGCAAGAGGTGAATGGAGAAGATGAGACTTCCTGACAATTCTTCTGTCACAACTAAAATCTGTCATTAGGTCTTCTACCATCCACCACAGAGAAATTCTAGCAATGATAAGCCTTTGCAGACTCTAGTTCCAGCTCATGAACCATACTGTACGCTTTCAGAGTCGAGTTGGGGAGGAAACACAAAGAAAACAGAGTTAAAAAAAAAAGACCTTGGGATCAGCCAGCATCCATGTGAGCAAATTGCAACTGTAATATCCAGAGGGACAGACAATGACAGGCTGTCACAGCTCTACAGGGAAACCGGGGAGGGGCAGAATACACGGCTGAGGAAGAAGGGCCGCAGTGGTGGCAATGAGGGCCTCTCCTGAGACACGGGTAGCGTGCCTGGAGAAAATGAAGCTCAGTAGGCTGCTGGCAGTATCAGGGCATGTAAATACTTGTCATGTTCACTGGCTTTTCTTAATGTCTATGAAATGCATAATGACACGATGAGGAAAATAGCCATTTGTTCTAATGGTAAAATATCAAAAGCATCCTACCTCCTCAAAGCAAGGGTATGCATATTGCTGGAGTCTGGACATAGCCATCAATCTGCCTGCAGAGCTAGCAGGAGACAAAAAACACAATGTGAGAATCTCTCAGACATAAAATCAGTGTCAAAAAAAAAAAAAAAAAAGAACAAGTAGAAGAAAACTGAAGAACCAGACAAGAGAATCCCATCTCCCTTTCTTTTCCCACCTTAAAACAAACTGCTGAAGGTTGATTTGTTAAGGATTTTTAATTTTTCTTTCTGGAAAACTGAAAGCTCACAAAAACCTTAACTATGGGATCTCTGCAAATGTCCTCACACTGCACATACCTAATTAAAGGATTTGTCTTCATCCAAAATTACTGCACTACGTCAGTATTCTACTTGCTCCTTTTTTGTGGCACAGAAACCTCAATAAGAAATTTCTGTCTTTTCCCTCCCCTATTCACAACCAATTCCATAAAAACAAACAAATAAAAAATCCCTCTATTGGTCAGGGTTGCAAC
The DNA here is from genome assembly GCA_013399115.1 of Anseranas semipalmata. Classification (NCBI taxonomy): domain Eukaryota; kingdom Metazoa; phylum Chordata; class Aves; order Anseriformes; family Anseranatidae; genus Anseranas; species Anseranas semipalmata. The sequence goes on from VXAA01002408.1 coordinate 245,561, forward strand.
CCTCAAATAATACAGAAAATTGCAGGATATTGAACGGCAACACAGGCATCCAAACTGTGCCTGCAACTTTTGCTTTCACTTGCCAGAAATCCAAGGGGTTTAGTAACTGACAGAACCCACCTGAATAAAAGCATGTACTAACACAACAATGTACCTTTTCCTACGTTAGAGTTCTTACAAATAAGGTGTCTTTCACACTAGGTCAGAAAGCAGTGTATATTTTTATAAAAATAAATCTCTATTCTACAACGAGTGAACCATTACAGAAAGTAAAACTATCCAGCCTGTGTGCTTCTCACCTCCTTAAAACTCTAGAAACAACTGAAGAGCACATACATATACACACACGGGTGACTTAAAAGAAAAGAATAATGCCAAGAAATAGTTTCATAAATCTGACGTACTATGCAGGAATTACAGAGTTTTAAGAGTAAAATAACTGGCTAAAGAAAGCTACTCTGAAAGTGTATGCTGTACCAGTTTGAGAGAAAAATATGATATAGAAAAGAAATTTTTCTTAGTCTAAAATCAGAATATATTTACATGTTTGTAATGTCGTCTATAGTTTTGTTATCCCTGTCTGTTTTCAGAGCTAGCTATCAGGAGCTTCCCATGTGCTGAACTGCATCCATGATTATAAAAATACTTAAAACCACAGAAAGGATCTATGACTGCAGACGTGCTTTCTGACCTATCAAATTACCCTTTTATTACACTGAATGCTTCACAGATAGGTTACTACTTGCATGCATCCAGAAGCTAATGCTAAATGAAATGATTTCTGAATGAAAGAACTGTTTTTTCGCATGCGAAGTACTTTGTACCTTGCATATGGTTAAGAAAAAATTAGGTAAGTGTAATAACACACACACAAAAAATCACTTATAATTACAATATGATTTAATACAGCTACTAACAAAAATTATGAATGTATCAAATAGTGTCATAACTGAGATGCTTATAAGTATGAAGCATAGGAGGAGAATATTTAACAAGTTAGAAAAATATGTTTGATCAGAGTAAGGGCTACAGATACAAAACTTCAGAATTTTATTTACAAGTTTCTTTGTCTATACCCAAACCAAAGCAGTGACTGGAGTTGATGGGATCTACTGTGTGAATGGTAGTCACCCACATCACTGTATTAAATGTTTATTTGTCCATTTTGAAGCAGAGATTCAAATCTGATTTCAGAGCATGACTACATTTGCAGTTAGGTTATTACTGCTTCTTTACTGAATATTAAAGCCATAAAGCAATAATGTATCTAATTGCTGAAAACATTTTTAATAAATCAATCATGCTTCTGTTCTAAAAATGAATTTCTACATGTGGCAAAATATTTTGTCTAGGAAAATAGTCAAAACTGAAATATGTATTTGCTAAAGTAATCTTGTGATAGAACTGATATTTTAAGAGTTTAAAAAAAAAAAAAAAAAAAGTTATTCCCAGATGAGCTTCCAACTCCTGGCAATTTTATGCTGTTTGCACCAGGTTAGTAGCTGTACATTTGCTACAGGCTAAGAAACAAGGCTCTTAAACAATTGTTTTTTTGCTTGTTAGTATATTCTTTCTAACTGTGGAATCTTTTTAAATGATTCATCTGTTAAACACTTTATCTTCCCAATAATACATTATGTGATTTTTAAAATGTTTATTTTATGAGTTCTTTTTCATATTAAGCTTTAATATTTGTAAACATTTCCATTTAAAACTTGCATTTGCTATTTGCATGTGTCTTACCCAACACGGCATTTTAAAATAGCATTCTCAGCTGTATTTCTAAAGGGTCAGATGCAACTTGGCATGGATAAGACAATGAACTGATTATACCTAAGCATTTGTTTTGGGGTAATTGTTTGCAGCTAGTGCAGCTGAAGAGTTAAAGCCATGTGCTGAATTTAAATCTATAAACATGAAAGATGGTGCCAACTTGGCAGCGAATTGTGCATTCAAAAGTAAACGGGTCTCCCTGGCTGTTTCAAATGGAGGCATCAATACGAGGTTTAGCTGCAGCCTCTCTAGTTTACAGATGCAACCTTCCTTGTCTCTGTCGCCTTTTACCCAAAACAGTCCATATTTTGCAGAAAGTCTCTTTAAAACAGACCAAGAAAGGTCACAGTTTGCATTTCAATGAGAATATTAAAAGGAGATCTGGCATGTTTTATGACTTCTATAAGAAAAATATCACAACTCAAGATACAACTATAAAAACAAACAATTTTTGTAACTGATTTTTAAATAAATCAAACTCAAGTAGGGCTTACTGGTTTCAGAGCGATGGGATACCGTAAGCTAGCCTGGAAATGAGATGTCAGCTCCTAACAAACCTGCAACAGTATCTCTCACAATGTATTCAGGCACACCATTTAAAATTCAAAATGCAGTTTGGAAGGAATCAAATTACAGTGTATAAATCTATATTTCATTTTAATAACTGCAAAAGGCCAAACCTCTTCTGAAACTGGAAGCTGAAAAACAAAGCTAAGGAAATACGTTATTTGTGGAACACATTCTTTTTTATGTAGATTTTAAGCTTGACATGCAAGTTGTCAAAAGAACAGGTTATCAGTGATATCCCCAGATTGTTCCCATTATGTATCTTTATATGTGACTGTTACAGCTATATCAATGGCTTCTAAAGTCCTGAATTCTGAAACATGTCTATTCTTTGTCAGTCCAGGTATAAATGAAGATCTCCACAGAGTCTTTGCTTGTCGCTAAGCAGGAAACATTTCAGGATGTAACCTAAAAGTATCTAAATAAAAACTGGAAAAAAAAAAAAACACACACACACACACAGAAGGGAGATTAAGCTAATGCAATATTTTCTATGAAAGGACAAATGTCATCTTCTATTCAGCTGGACTCTTTTTCATAGAAGAGAAAAAAATAGCAGCAATACAGTGCACTGGTGAGCACTGCCCTCTCACTGTCTCCAGATGTACTGACATTTGATTTGCTGCTGATTAGTATGGGCAAAAGAAGAGAGGGAAAAAAAAGCTGGCATCAAGTCACGTCCTCCATCTTAGTCCCAGCTGGTACCAAGCTCCAAAGAAACAAAGCGACTTCAGACTGTGCTATCATATATTCATGACCAAGAAGAAATATAAAAACCAGCACGTTTGAATTCCTGACAACCATAGAAGAATAGTGCATTGGCATGTTGAATTTTTCCAGCCAGCCTTTGCTGACCTATAAACCTTTGTGACTGGAACAAATGCAAATAGAGCTGACTTGCCTCACAAACTACTGAAGGGTATTCAAACTGAGTTGTGTCTAACAGGCTAACAATAACCCACTGTCCCACCCATGCAAAACACACAGTCTGGGAAAAACAGCTTTAGAAAAGCACTTGACGGAGACATAAAATGCAGACCACGCCAGAAAAAAAAGCCATCTTTCTTCATATTTCCTTACCTAAAATGCCATAATAAAAAAACAATTTGGAGTAAAATTATCTAGCTATTCAACTAAAGAGTGAGCAGTTTTAAAAACAGGCTGGGATGTAGGAAGAGAAAATATCAGGGACAGCATTGTCTAATGTAGTATCGGGCTACAGCCACCAAATTTCATGCCCTTTTAAAAGCAAACCTACAGTAAATAACAAAGCCTAAATAATGGTTGTGTGCTAATGAATTACATATTAGCACTGAGCTAAATTACACTTTGGGAAAGCATGTATCCAGAGTAAAAGGTCTGCTCCACTGCAAAGTCCCTGGATTACATTTCTCTTTGAATGATCATTCTTCTTGCATTTTTACGCAGGGAAGTGAGCTATCTGAAGGTATCGACCTTACCAGCTTTGATATGGCCCCAATAATAGCTACGGACAAGGAAGATCAAACTCATATAGTATTTCAGCAAAATCCTCTTCCATCAGAGAAAGCAAATAAGGCACCACTGTAGGGCGTTTATTCAGCGAAACAAGTGATATCTTTTTGTGAGGGAGCTAAAACAGGAAAGAAGTGGATAGCTCTTTTTTTGAGCATCTGCATGCCCTTGCTGTCCCTTTATTTTACTCTGCACAGTCCTGTGACTGAATGGGCCCAAGTAGCCATCCCTTGGTCTGCTTCCAGCAAAGGCCAATTAAAGCAGCTTCCCTCTCTGTGCAGAAAGGAAGGGATGAACAAGAGCAAAGTAACATAAGGGAAAACGTGGTGCTACCTCAGTGGTCCTGCTGTTTGTTAGGTAGTCACTAGTGCTCTAGTCTGACCCTTGGCTTCATCCTGTGCTTGCACTGCTCAAACATTGATTAGGTAAGTTGTATCATTTTCATGTTAAAACTACCAGATAAATTCCGATTTCTCCCACCTAAATTCAGGAATCTGGACATCTAATTTTCTGAAGCTGTGTGTGTAAGCACTGAAGAAAAATGGGCACCTGCTGATGAGAATTCAGATCACTGACTGACTGTGCTGGAAGCCTAGACCAAGCAAGCTCCTAATCTGGTACTTCAATTTAGTCCCTAAATCTAACCTCCCGAAAGTAGGAAGAATCAGGCCACAGCACTAGTCCCGGAAGCAGCCGCCACAAGTCTTTTTGCATTCAGACAACTACATGTGTGTATAAAATTGCTTGTGTGTAAGTTTATAGATTCTGAGCACGACAGATACATTTTTAAACCTTTTCAACATCTGGCCTTTAAAAACAGAGTGTTAAGGCTATTTGCAAAGATTTGTCTCCATTTCCACTAAAGTGGGTATGATGTACAAGCATTTCATAAACATCCCCCCATGGTCATACAAATGTGGAGGCAACTAACACTCCAAATAGCTTAAAAGAGAGCACAAAAAGAGAACTTTGTATTTCTGTTACCTAATAGCAAAATGTAAGGCATAAGCCTTGTCAGAGACTACTGAATGTGAACAGGAAGGGGGGATTCCCTTCTGGACCAAACTGCTATGCATGCATACACTACAAGGTTTAAAATGGTGTTTAGCAGCAGAACGTGGAAGCACTTCAGAGTAACTGGTTTATATGCAGCGACAGATGAAAAAATGTCTAAAATGTCCAAAAAAACCCGTATCTGTGAGGAATTCCCAATGATGGACTAAATCCCTGCTGTTATGCCATGTTCTTTAAAGAGACATGTATCCTCTACTCTCTTGGACACTTAGGAGATTTGGGCCTGTGGTAGTCTCCAGGCCTATTTAGGCTGGAATTCATCCTACAAGTTGCCCATGTTAGGTACCAAGTGTAACTTGTCCTTTTGGCTGCAAATACAGTCGGTGGAACAAGGCAAGATGATAGGAGTTGTCTTCTGAGGTGACAGAAGGCCTCTGTGCCTCTACAGTTATTACAGGAGGATCCCTGATGACCTCAAGAGACAAGACAGCATCTACAAGCTGAAGTTTTCTATTCTTGGTCACCCGTTATAAAGCAACCATACATCCCCAAAATAAATTAAATTCCAATATGCTGAAATCACAAATGGTTAAACAAAATCAGGTATTTCATTAAAACTCTTTGATACTCACCTCTTCATGGCACTTCTGCATAAAATCTGAATCTTCTAATTTTATTTTGTTTTTAAATATTTTTTTTCAGTGGCATTAGCACTGATTACAATATTGATTCTAATTTGTCTGGATTTGTGGGGTTTATAATCATTGCTGGGCTAAAGCATGCAGAAAGGCAAATAAGAGAATAGGAAAGACATTGACTAGCCTCCTTTGGCTTTTCTATATCAATGTTTGCTAGGACAGTGCTAGTGTTGCATTGGGTCGGCAATATTCTGCCATGTGATGAAATGGAGGATGAAGAATGAAGCCAAATTACTTACATTCCAGCTTAGAAACAACTAGCAGATAGTTTTGCAGAATTATAAAGGTATGTAAAAGGTCTCTTTTAGATGTAATGTAAATGCAGCAAATTCATTTTATGGATTAAAAAAAAGTTTAGATTTAAAGTATACATTAGAATTGCATAAATGAAAGATAAATTTAATGGACTTGTTCCAATGTAAAAAACAGCATTGTCTTTTATAAGTCTTTTCCTACAAAAGTTCAAGAACTCACAGGGTCAGATGGGTTTTAAAAGCATATAATATAACTTCTCTAGAACTCCCATTTTATCCTGTGAAACTCTGCAAAAATAAAATCAGGCAAAGTATGTAAATAACTGAAAGCTGAGTTCATAACTCTGGTCTCTAGCTATGATGTTGTCCTGGTATGACATTTCAGACATTTTTTAAAAGGCTATCAAAACAATAAAATCAGATACAGAATAGCCTCCCTTAGTTTTTCTTAGTCCAGGGTACTGCTCGGTTAATGTAACATACAGCCTACTGGTTTTAAGATCACATAACCTCCAGCTATTTAATCATATTATATCTTACTATAAACTGTAGAGTACAATATATTTTCCAAAAGGTCTGCTACATTTAACAGCTCTATCAGCCAGCTAATTACAAAGAGAACTGCTAATTTGGTAGTCATAAACAACACGATTCTCTGCACTCTATTTTTTCTGCCCTTGCTCTTTATAAAAAGCACTGAAATTTTTTACTGCTGGCAAAGAAAGATATGACACACTTGTTTAGGCTTTCATGAATGATGATAAGATAGACTTGTGCACTCCCTGGATGCTAAAACCACCCAGCCAAAGGAGTATAACTTACATGGTACTTCACACGTCATGTCTGACAGAAAGCTCATGAAAGGAGAAAAAAAAAAAGAGTTTTGTAGCACTTTTGAAGCAGTAGTTTTTTTTGCAGGTGTTTCAGTCCATTTAACTTTGAATCTAGACTAAATGGCCTTTTCAGTCCAAAGGTTCTTTGAATAAATTGCTTTATATCAGATGGGGATATCATCAACAGCAGAGATTAGATATAACATAAAAAGGTAATAATAAGAATGGTTTGAATACTATTAACACCTCAGGAAGCTAAAAAGGCCATAGGTGAAAGAGAAGCAAAAATACAACATTTTCAAAAGGACATCCACGTGGAAGGTGAGCTTATGTACCTGTAAGCTTAAGAATGCACTGAGAAAGCCTACCTTTTAGGTTTGCTGTTCTGAAATTCTGAGCCAGTGATTCTCTATTTCTAGCAGGCTCTTGCCTTTTTTAGTCACAAAAGCAGCACAGAATTTTACTCACATAGCCATAGGAAAATGACCCCAGATTTGCTTCAGCCAGCTCCCTAGTGAAGCGTTCTCCAAGGCTAAAACAGGGCACAGAATCATTAGATAGGCATTGATCGCTGCTTTCCTGAAAAGCACTTCATATTAGAAATGCTAATGGACAGAGGCTTGAAAAGCATCATTTCTGGAGAATGAAAAAGATTGTTGTTGGCAAGGCAAGGCAAGATTGATTGGGAGTAATGTACTAAATAGTTAACAGGGAAAAAAAAAAAAACACACAAACCCACAAGCTTTTTGGCGTGTAAGCTCTTTTTCTGGCTTCAGAGCTACAACCGTACTACTATTTCTTGGTTAAAGGCAGCAGAATGGGCCCTAGGACCTTAATTCAGTTCCTGACCTTGATTCAAATCAAGTTCATGATCCTTTGAAAACCGAGATAACTGCTTCTAAGAGCTAAGATGGGGACAACGCTGCTTCCATTTTGCAAGGCCACTCACGGGCAGTGGCAGAGGCCAGCACTGGCCCTTAAGGCCACAGCTTGCAGTACCCCTCGACATGGGTCCTGCCTACAGCTGGCCCGGCCGTCGCGACGCAGCCAGGTACGCCCGCCAGACGCCCCCGTGTCCCCGGCTCGAAGGACAGAGCTGGAGGGGCTGACGCACACGCTGTACTGCCAAGCGGCAGGGAGAGCCTCTTCGGATCTTTTGAAGCAAGAGATGCACGTGCACAGCTAAACACCTTTGGGGGATGCCCACCCGCACGTGCCTGCACTTCCCTAAAGCTCCCGAGTTTTTAACCTCTTTGAGCAATCCAAGACCGTGTCAGTAAGGCTGGAGAATGCTGCGTGATCTCCACTGCCAAGGCAGATTACACGTAGACAATACAACAGCAAGAAGCTTCTCCATAATATACCCAGGCACAATTTAGCCCTTATTATGTATTTTTTGATCGCTAGTTTTTTGTTGCTTAGCATAATCAGAATCATTACAGATTGTGCATAAACTTGCTTTTAAGCCACTTATCCTCCTCATCCCCTTCTTTGCATGTTACCACCTTGCCTTTCTCACTCTGCTTCTGGGCTGTGGTTGTGGAAGAGACAAATCCCTTCTTTACAAAGTAAGTTATCACTGCTACACAATTTAAATATGTCTGATTAGATAATGTGAGAAAATAGCTGTGCTCTTGTGTTACTGTGAGCTGGCAAATTTTCTCACGCACTGTTCAGTTCTATCTTAACTCATCATTATTTGAACAGAGGAGCATTACCCACATGGGGACAGAAAGAGCAAATCTTGCTCTCAAGACAGTATTTTGTGCCAGGATAAAAAAATTCAAATAATACATCTCTGAAATCAGGAAGTAGTAGTCTGATATTGCTGCTTAAAACAAATAAGGTTTGAATTCTGCACCTGAATTTATGCAGACAGGCTCACTGAGACAAGGAGTAAAGAACAAGCTAAACAAATAAACAAGGACTGTAGAGAGGATTTTGTTCAAACTCAGCAACAGAAATGGCCTGAAATTCCAAAAGGACATTTTTGATTGGGTTGTTAGCAACAACATGGCTGGGATTCAGTTCCATTTCTAAAAAACATAGGCTATTTGCATGAATTTATCCTGGAGAATGGTCACCTCCCCACATAAAATCATATGAATTTTGTAAATCTTTAAAAAAAATTAAATGTAAATATGTAAATCTTTTGCATAAAAGGGACAACTCAGCTTGACATTATCTTTCTCACGATATTATAAACAACCAATGGATAGAATTATAAACGACTTTGATCATCGTAATTTTAAAAGCATAGTGAAGGAGGTATTCTTTCAGGATGACTGCTACAGAAGGCTTTTGCTAGGGGATTTGGGATGTGCAGGTGTTTTAGAATCACAGAATCATTTAGGTTGGAAAAGATCTCTAAGATCATCTCGTTTTAGAGCAAGCAGTATCCGTGAAGTTCTGTTCTATCAAGTCACACAGTTACAGATAGAAAAACATGGATATAGATTTATAAAAAAAAGATCCTTCTCAGGTGCAGCTGACTTACATGCAGTAAGGACCCATGAATTTAAACAATAAAACTTAGGGAAAAAAATTAATGTCAACAATTCTGATCAGATCATCAAAATTTAAACCTTCAGGAGTTCAAACAGGTTCTAGTAAAAAGTCTGCTTTGGACTTGTTTTAAGTATGCATTTGATGCAACTCCTATGGGTTTTGCTGTGTCATAGTCAATACTTTCTTTAAGAAAAATAAAATTGGTCAATTTTTAGTTTAGTTTAGTGTATTAATCTCCAGGAAACACTTTTCCCAGTTGCATTTGCTAATACTTTTCTAAGAATATTCTTCACAGCATTATACACTGTTTCCCTTGGGCTGTTTGTCCTCTTTTGTGAGCCAAAAGGGACAATAGAATTCTTCAGAAATAAATAAAAAAAAAATGCTGCATCTCCCTGGAACAATTTTACAGTTCATTTTCTTATTTTCAACACAGCAGCATGGGCAGCGGCACAGAGATCCTGTGCCACTTCAATCAGATCACAAAAAATTTAAAGGATCTTCCTCTCAACTATACTTCTGGAATATAAACTAAGCACCCTTAATTAGTCAACCCAAAAGTCAAGTTTGGGAATGGTGCTGCAGTGTAGATTTGTGAGTGCTGAACCTAGGATCCATGGAGGCCCCAGACCTATTATGCTAATTGACCAAAATGTATTTAACTATTACTATTACACTGTGCCACCACTGCTACAGTTCACTACTTGAATCAGACTATATTGGAAAAAAAGACATGAAAAATGATTTATGCTGAAAATACTGAGAGATCCTGAGGAATATTTTGGTGTCGTACAACAGCGAAGTCAGTTAAACTTTTGCTGTTGCTTTCGATGAAAGTAGAAACCATCCTCTTAATTTCTGGTCTTTGCTGTAAATCAGGTTGTTGTCATGAATTATAGATCAGAGCTTTAGGAACTTATGGGTAAATGTTAAGAGACTTGCACAATTAGCATGAGACTCACATATGTGTGACTAGGGAGACGAGTCTTTCTGATTATTCATTCTGTTAATTTAAGATGCTTTCCTGTGCTCAGATACTTTCTCTAATATTCCCACAAGTAAATTTAAGATTGAGGTAAAAGACTGCTCCACGTTATTTTTAGAAATAGAGTCCAAAACAGCCTAACAAGAATACTATCTGTAATAACACAAAATGGTATATAACACAGGGTTATATACCTAGTTGTACAAAAGGGTTGCATGGCCAAAACATTTGGAATGGATCATTAGGAAGTCTCCAAATGCTGAGTTTAACAGCCAAGCAATACAATTACATCAATTGTTCTGCACTGAGGCAGTTTGTAGCATGCCTGTGAAGTGGGAGGCATTTCCCACGCCTGCTTTGGGCTGCGGTAAATCACCTAGGTTGTTCCACAACATTGTGAGCTTACAGTTTGTCACAGTGCACTGTAGATGCCACGATGGAGAGGGGGGAGGGAGTGTGCATCGTATATGCCTCATTTCCCTGACAGAGATGGCTATTAACAAAATATTGTAAATTAATCTCATGTTTAAGATAAGCATTTTCATTTTTAGGCGGTTCACTCACAGACGCTAATGTAGAATAAATTTAAGTTACTTTCTTTGAGACTGTGGCAGGCCACACTAGAAACAACTGCATCATGAGAAAAGAAAAATAATTCATATACTATCTCAACTTGAATCCCAGAGTAAATACAAGGAGTTACACCCTTATTTATTCCAAGAAAGAATTTATTTAGTTATTGCCATTGCTGGAGAAGCTAGCACACTAATATGCTTATGCTGCAGACAATATTCTTGGTCATTTTACATGCAGACTTGCAGGCATGCATAGCCTTATTTATTCCAAAAATGAATCTACCTGCTTATTTCCTTTATTTGGGAATCTAAAAGAATGGTATGCTCTTTCTGTAGAAGATCTGGATGGTTTTAACTGCAGACTTCTACCTACCTGTTAAATTAATACTTCTGTATACTGCACTAAGACCATTAAAAAAAAACGGTTTATGCACTAACTAAATTGGGAACTACAGAAATGATCAGAGATCTACTTGAAACTCTCCAGTACTCTCAAAAACTACTGTAGTCTCAAAAATCATACTACATTGATGTCAACATACTCTTTGACAACTTTCTTTTCTGTTTTCTTTCTTTCTATGTGTCCTGTCTTTTGTGTAACATAACAGCAACGAAGCATTGCCCTCTCTCTGAGCGCTGATCATTTTAGTTTAACTCTCTATGCTGCTTTTTGTGGGTTGATTTCATTTTACTACGTTTATGTTTTGTCATGTTTTTATTTCTAGCACAACTATAAAAAAACACATGGATATATGAGGCAATTCAAAGCTGAGCTTCAGGAACACCAAAATGGGCTTTGGCCCAGACTCTTTGTTTATATATCTGAAATCACTGCATATGGATATCAGGTCCATGCATGCTGGTAAGTGTTTTCCGGATGTAGTCTCTCTCACATATCTAGATTGCATATCAGATACCTGGATAGTAGTCGTTTAATAGTGAAAGCCTACAGAAAGAAATATAAATTCGGTTCACTGTACAAGTAACAGTATTTAAAATAAACTTTCACAATATTCTAATGTCATTCATGCACAGCAGTATCCTTTGTCTTGGAATGCTCATGTCATTGATCTGAGAGAAAGAACCATGGTTAACTTTATCTCAGACAAGAATATTACAAAAAGTGTGTCACAGGGCAAATATTATTTCATTATATTCTTTTTGTGAATTACAGGCTCAATCTGAAGGCATTATAATAGCCCTATATCCCATATGCACATATCCTCCTACTTGTGAACTTCATCCTTTGGTCTAAAACAGATGAGGAAAAGCAAGGCAAACAAGGTACATGTCTAACATCCTTCTACAGCATAATTTCTTCCAGCAAAAAACAGCGTCGATTTAGGCCAGAAATATTTCTATCTGCCCTTTTTCAGATCATGGAATGCATTTTATTTTTATTATCTCAATGCTCTTTTTGTCAGGCCACGCTCCCTTGGGTAGGAGGGGCTGTATCCCAACACAAGAACAGACAACTCAAGAATTTGGAGCTCTACGCTGTAAGTGGAACAGATACTGCCAAGCCCTTTAGGGTCACATTTTTTGAAGGAGATCATCTCTCTTAGTCAAGGCTGGCTCTGCAGAAGCACCCAGCTCTCACACACACATGAAACAGAGGGGCCATATTTTCAAAAGCACTGAGCTTCTGGGTGTTGATCTGTTTTGAAAATCCTACTCCAGCTCTGGGTTTTGAATGCTGTAGATACTTACTTAGCTCTAGTTTTTTAGGCTTTAGCACACATATGCCATCAAATCTCAGAAACCTGGAACATAGATGAGGACCAATCATGTGGGACTAAACACACCAATGGAAAAAAATGAGGAACTGAGCCTTTGGTGAGCTAAAGTGTTAAGGGTATAGCCATAGATGAGCATACATCCCAGATTTAAAGAATATAAATACATGACATTGAAAGACACAAACTAACATGCATGTATCAGCACAACTACACAAACTGGTTTTGTAGTGGCACAAATTATTCACAAGTTTTGTCAAATTCTCCAAGGACAATAGTGAAGGATGCAAAAGGAATACTATATTAAATGTAACAACAGCCTTCTTAGCCACACATTTCTTTCCATTTATTACTTTCATACCAAAAAAAACAAAAACAAAAAATCTTTTTCATAAGTCATAAAGGAGATTTCAAAGATATGCATGATTTTTCTTAAAGCTGGAAATCATCATTAAAGAGAATATCTGCTTAAGTGACACCTACAAGAAGGAATGAACTCTGGCTTAAAAAGATAAGAGAAAGGGAAGAGCAAGACTGAGGGAAACAGCACAGGATAAATGCAAGACTGGCTAGGTCAGTTGTGTTCACCAGCAAATGCTACTAATCTGCAACTTCTGTTCCACTTTTCACAAGCAGCCACAACAAATACCTGCATTATATTTAAGTAACATGCATTACAGTATTTAGAAGTCTGTTGTTGGAACTAAGTGAAATTTGTTTTGACTTGGAGAAAAAATCTCACAACTGAAACACAACATTTAAAATGGTTTGTAAAAGACAGCATCAAATGTGAAAAACATATATTTAATGCATTGTGGATAGTTCAATACTTACATGGAATTTCTGTTCAGGCCGATAGTAAGAAAGTATGCACAAGCAAATTTAGATAATATAAGTACTCGGGGTCTTGGAAAAAGAAGAAGATGCGCTCTCATGAGAAAAGAGAAATTCTTCATATTTATTCCTCTGAAATTGCCTCTTATAAAATAAGTCATATACAAAACAAAAGATATCAAGGTTCATCTGGCACAGTATACGTGGTCTAATGTTTATACCACAATACTTATATTCTGATTCTTGACTTGAGCAGCCACTTCTTAAATTTCATTATATGAGCATCCCTTTACCTCACTTACACTTCTGGGTTTTTCATCCCTGGTTTAAAACACAGACATCTGAGGATGGAAGAGAACATTCTGTTTCACATCATCTTTAATGAAAAGTCAGTTTCGTGGCCTTGGTAGTTTAATACAGGATTTAATACAGGATTATTTCACTGCAGGCAGAGTTCGCTAAATATAATAAAACGCTTTACTTCTGGAAGACAGTTCCCTTCATATACATCACCTTCATGCAGCCCCCATGCCATATAATTGTAATTTCAGAGTGTTTTACTGTCCATTGCAAGTTTGGGAGAGTTTGCAGTGCATTACTAAAAAGAGTTCCACAGGCCAAAATCCTCTGCTGTGTGTAAAGAAGAAAAGCTGTTGCAAGACACAGACACTTCCAAGAAAAGCCTTCTCATTCCTGACTTGTTAGTATAAAGCTCCACATACAATTGACTTCTTAGTTAAGGCATTTAGGAAAACAATCACCATCTGCATTGGATTGTCATCCATATTTCAATTATTAATTTTTATCCCCTTACTTCCAATTAAGTGGGTAAAAAAGCTGCCTTCATGAAAAATGTTGTGCATATTTATAATCCCGTTTATAAATAAATCTTTTTCATTGCTCTTTGTGCTTAAGGTTGGAAGACATGTAATTTATACAGTAAGTTCTATCTGCACTCCGTAAATATACTGCAGAAGTTACAAATAATGCAAATGCTATGGAATAGCAGCTTTATCTCTATTATCCTGCTAACCGCAAGACCCCTAAACTGTAAAGCCAAGAGCAATACAGATCATCAGAAATGAGTGCTGATAAAATGTTAACACCACACATCATATCATCATATATTCTGCATATGCAATGCAACAAGAGTGTCGTTTTTTTTCTCTGCTTTCCCACAACGTAATATGCCTGCCGCTAAAACCCTCAGAGGCAAAAAGAAAAATAGAAATAATATATTTAAAAATCACTAACTATAACCCAGTATAGCTTTTTTATATGCAAAACTCATAATTTTAAAACTCTGTTTCTCTGGAGAGAACTAGTAACAAGTGCCATGTGTCCCCAAAACTGCGACTTTCTCCTTTCCAACAGCATAAAGACTTGTTTCATGCAGATCTTAAATATGCCACTGAGCCATTGACTGTTGTGGACTCCTGGGCACCAGGCCAAAGTAATTTGGGGGAGAAATTCCACATATGCAAGGGGGAAAAAATGAAATAGTTCCCTGGCAGAGATATATGTGTGGGTATGCATGTATGTCTTGTTAAGAACAGCTTTAAGTTACTAAAAGAGATTATGAAAGCTCTTCCAGAGAGCGTGTCTTGATGAACTAGCTACCCAGTCAAAGGTCCATGACCAATAATGCTTTATTTACAGATATTGTCCAAATGTGTATACATATGTACATGAGGACATTACATACACACACAGAGGAATAAACCATCATTCCAAAACTACCGAGGAAAGTAGATGTTGCCATTACTAAGGCTCAGGAAATAACTGCTGTTGTCCTTCCTTCTCGTGACAATGAAATTCTTAGCTTCGGAACAATGAAGGCCTGATGATATTCAGCAAAACAGTTGTCCGTCAAAAGCCTTAGCTACCAAAAAATCAGAAATGCTGAGACTGAAAAATATAAGCAAAATTCCTAAATTTAGTTGGTCAGTCTCATACAGCCTGTCCACTCTGAGGGACGGCCATAGTTCCCTGCTCATCCAAGCCAGAGGAACACTGCTGATGTGCTCTGCAGCTCCCTCTCCACTTGCCTACCCAGGGTTTTCTTCAAGGGAAGCAGGGTCACGACGCACAGTCAGCTTCCAGCAAGGACATACAACTGGGAGCCAAGACTCAAGGGTGCAGAGCAAAGGACATCTGCCCTTAATAGATAACCTGTAAAGATCTCTTGGCAGCAGCTAACAGACTCAGCTGCAGTGGTGCTAGACATCGCCAAGTTCTATTTAAACCTACTGTTTCTTAAGTAACTCCTACCATCTCCATGCCCGTACAATCTACTTCCACACAGGCTTAAGTGAGCTAGTCAGACGAACCTGATTAGTTATTTTTACTGTATGCATAAGAGGAAGATTCAGTGAAAATCATGAACACCATGTAAATTTGCTGTAAGCATCATATCAATCACAAAACTTCGACGAGTACCAGAAGAAAAAAATGATGTAAGGTTTTTAAAGCAGGTCATCTTTTTTCCTTTTGCACAGTACCTAGCACCATAAAATAATGACTTCAGCTATCAGTATGACAAATACAGAAATAGCTCTGAAATCTTTACTGGACCAAGAGGGTAAATTCTGTTTCTGAACATTAGGCTGCATTATCATGTGAGAAACACAAACAGCCACACAGCATTATGAACGCTTTTGTTTCCCATGTTCCTTTAGAAATGTTTACATTAGAAAAATGTAAGGGAAATGCAGAAGGAATAATTTTGAGAATTAAATACTCATTTTAACTTTCCAAACATCTACAGAGTAGTATTATTCTAACACTTATTTTCAAAGGCAGTCTAACAATAGGTGATGTAAATAATTAATTTATCATCAACACTGCCAGGGATGGTGGATTTCTGTTAGATGAGCAGAAGAGAATATGGTGCTAATATCCACTCCAAGTGGTATCAGAAAAGACATCACTGGCTTCTCCAACTCTGCCAAGCTAACTAAATTCTTCTGTTGTTATGAAAAGTTCGCACAGCTCTGATTTTGCAGAAGTTATAACTATAGACACCATTCTGAGATTGGAAAAGTTTACATACTAAATAGAGAGTGAGAAAAATCTGACAATGTACTGATTCTTGTCTTTGTTCGAGTAGTGTGGTTGATTGAAACATCCTGCTCTCTAGCACTTACACTTTCAGGACAGTGCAAAACAGCTTTAAGAGAGGCCAGAAAGATCTGAATGCACATATCTGATTTTGTCTGAGTCAGAAAATGCAGTCCTTTGATATTCAAAAGTACGAAAAGAGCTATGTTCTAGTGGGTGAGAGAGAAAAAGTTGACAAAATACTCATGACTAACGTATTTGCTATGTTCTTTCAGCTCCACATACCCTTAGGACCATATGTTTAAACTGAATAGCCTTCACTGTTATGGAAAAAAGGAAAATGCTAGAAAAGGTCTATGAAATCCATTACAGAAAGAATTATATACTCACAAAAGGAAAATCAAATGTTAAAACAAAAAAAATGTATGAGTTACCTAATTCAAATGTACCTGTTCAACAATTCCAGTTGATGAGGAAGAATGACAATCACATTTGTGCCTTCCTGTGTTGTGTTTGTTGCATGGTTGTGCACAGCTTGCTTTACTTCTGGAAGACATCAGACCGTGTAAAAAGTCAATGCTGTGATTTCCTGATTTGCCTGCTACTGTGGTAAATTGTTCTCCTGTCCTAATCTATTTCAAAATATTTCCTAATACTGAAAAAACGAAGCTGAAAAAATGTGTCGACTCTTTTAGATTATTGTCACAATGGAAATCATGTTCTGAAAAGGTTAAGCGTGCACCAAATACAGTATATGTGTATTAGCTATAAGTTGAAAAAAACTGCTGCAGGAGCTCTTGTAATCTTTTCTTTAGTTTAAATAGGTTCCTAAAATTGATTGTGTTCACCAAACTCCTATAGAATATATTTAATTTTATAAATAGCAATAAAAATTAGATTTGCTTCAGCTGAAAGCTCTTACATTGTTATTTTCATTAAGTTCAGTTTAAAGACAACTTACATGAGAAAGGCTTTGCCAGACTGGGTCTAAGTTTGGCAACAGAATATGTACTGAAGAATGTAGAAGATGGAAAGTACAGAAACACCAGGAGGGAGATCAGCTAAAGGTTTTTCATTCAAAGTCAGAATCATCCTTTGAATCATCCTCAACCTTGCCCACCATCTCTAGGCAGTTTGCTGCAGGAGGAGCTAAGGAAAGGGAGGATAAGTGCTAGAGAGAAGAAAAGTTTGGGGCTGTCTATTCTGGCAGCTACTAAACAAGGGCAGAAGTTGGGCAGGTATGTTTGGAGAACTCAGCATTTCTGTGCACACGTGACAGGGCAGCTGTGCCATTTCCTGAATGACGTTCATATGCAGCGCTGTGACTTCAGATTGCATGCTCTGTGTGCTACGCTGACACAGTATCTTCATGCTTCAAAAACAGTTGAATCCCATATAGGTTAAATAGAGAAACCAGATTTCTTCAAATTTCTTCAAAGTTTTCTGAGCAAGTCTCAACTTTTTGCTCAGAAAGACATTTTATCAAGGGACTCAGAAAGGTCTATTTTAAATGTTTATTACGTTAACATACTGTCAAATAAAAGCAGTGATGTTTGTGCAGCACTCCAAACGTGCAATACTCCTCATACAGGCACATGTCTTTTGGGAGGCCTGTTCATTCAGGTCAGGTAGGCACAGGTGCATGCGCTGAATGTGAGAGCTGCCTCCTTGTCTCGCCCTCAGGAGTGGAACAAACCCTCTCCTTATTGCCGTTGTGCTGCAGGTTGTCAGATTCCCAGAGGTAACAGGTCTCTCTGGAAAACTTCATAAAGCGCTGCCTGACAGCTAAGCCTTTACACTATGAACTATGTTCAACACTACCATGTTTGCACAAAACCCCAGGAGGTTCAAACAGGAATCATTTAAACAAAAAATCCAGCGTAGTTACAAATTTTCTTTCCCTCACAGCTAAAACATTGGACTCTAAAATTAGAAGGTCATGAGCCCTACTAGCTCTTCTTCCTTTTGCTCTTGAAGAACAGGAGAGAGATGAACTGGCCTAAGGCTGTGGCCAGAACTTGAGGGAAGAGATAGAAAGGGGGAAACAGACCTTGTTTTTTCCAAATACACCGTTTATCATGCTTTAAATAAATACAGCTCAGGATTTGCCCAGAGTTGTGGAGGGATGACAACAGAGCTGGTGAAGGACTTTCAGGACTCACAGCCACAATAAAAAAATAAATAAAAAAATAAAAACCTTCCTATCAACATGACATTCTGTCAACAGCCACACTAAACTAAGCCAGGTGCTAACCAGGACTGTTCCACTCAGGTTTACAGCATCCTGCTGTAACCCACCTAATGGTCTTGGTCTATAAAAGTATATATGCTCTGTCCTGGCCTTCTTATATGGGCTTGCCCTTCAAGTTGACCTCAAGCTACTTATTGCCTGAATTTTCATCTTTATGAAACACAGTGAAAATATTCCTCTGTCAGAAAGACTTGTACAACCTGCCAATTACTACTTTGAAATCCTCATATGCTAAGGTCATGTATAACTGCAAAGACTCTGATGGTGCTCATGCATGTTTAATGGTCCCCATCAGCTCAACAGGACGGTTCATATGAGTAAAGTGAGGCAGGAGTAAGAGTTTGCAAGATCAAAGGCCTGTGATACTATTTTCTTTGTAGTTTACAGTAAGGGCAGAGAGGGACTGGCTTCTAACAATCAATCTGAGCGTTTCTTGATGAGACAGATTAATGATATTCTATCCAACAAATGCCACCAGGAAAGTTGAGAGTTGTGGCTGCTGCAAACTCCACTTATTTTCTCAGACTCTGCTCCTCAAGCTGTCCATGCTTACTTCTGTTGGCTTACATTCCCCTGGACCTTTTTCATGTACCAGCTGGTATTTACCCCCAGTGTGACACATTGTAGATAAACTGACACAGAGTATGCCCTCTCCCCATTTTACACTGATTACAGACACTTCTTATTATAAACAAACAAACAAAACCATGCTATGCAACCGATGTTCATCTTTTTTAGAACTGTCTTTGCAGGAAAAAGGAGTCTTTAAATAAAAACAGAGGATTTAAAAGTGTTTCTTTCAGTAGTTACTAAACTTATTCAATAATATGTTACAGCTTTTTTACATACTGAGTTTTGATGTAATTCTCAGTTTCCGTGTCAGTAATATTCTGTTTCCAGAATCCAGGTTAAATTTCTCCTTAAGTTAATAGGAGTCTCAGCAAGAAAGGGAGGATCAGCCAAAGCCCCCTATCCTCCAGAACGATCTGAATGCCAGTATTCAGTCACCTCCAGTTTTGCCTCAGCACCTTTTTCTTACTGCCTTCTGCGATCTTCTCCTCCCTTTAGCAAGAATGTTTTTAAACTTGAGCTCTTCATTTCCAGTTCCAGTGTTGAGGGACTAAATTTGAAAGAGCTTTGGCTTTCATTAGCAAATCATCAGTACCAACAAAACCACAAGCAACAAAAAAGCACATCAGCATGCTTTTCAGCGCCGTCGCTAACCGACATCTTCTCCTTCCCTGAGCTTTTTGTGTTTTGGGGGATTTTTTGTTGTTGTTTTTTTTTTTTTTAATCAGTGAAACTAGACTATTGAGCTTTGAGAAGGAAAAGAGAGACGGTCCTTTCATTTTATAATTAGTGGAAATTCAGTAGTAGCATTAACAGCTGTCTCTTTCAAAGTGCTTAGCATCATCTATGCACGAGTTATAGCACAGACTGGGAAGAAATACTCGCAACAACATGTTTCACATCCATACCGGTGATGCACTAGCAAATGGTTTTGAGTAAAGGACACTCCAAACTAGTTGTTCAGGCAGGCTAATGGCTTTGTTTTCCTCTTTTCTCGAACGTAACTTTTCATTTTTTACTTTTTGATTAACGATGTGGAGGAAAGAACGCACAAGAGAAGCAGACAGAAAGACAGACAGAGTGTCCCACATGATGAGATCAATTAGGCAATCGTTTTGGACATGTTCAGACAAAGAAGGTGGTCTCCTTGGAAACTGCAATCACATGCACACACACTCAGAATAACTTCTCCCACATTCTATTCTCTGTTCTGTACAACAAACTTGGATGTAAGCTCTGAGGGACAATCGCACATCCAGTGTCTACAGACTTGTCAGCATTTCGGATTCCACAAAACAGGCCTCCTAGGCTCCACTCCAACAAATTTAGCAAAGATTGGTTTATTACAAGGTGTATCAGGAGCCTGGCAAGGAGGGGGCAGGCGTAGCTTCCAATGTTTAAAGACCAAAATTATGACTTTCTGGAAAACAAGATGGTATAAAAATACCACTTATATTGAAAGGCTTCAGATAACTCTCAGACATAAAATAAAACAGTTGGAGAATGTTACATGTCTAAAATGAAATAGTAACTTTACTACTGGGACATGGAAAAATCTCACATACTTAGTAGCTGTATTTTTTTGCAATTTGAAAAATAAAGGGAACAACAATTTATATCCACCTTTGCAAAAAATACTTCTTCAGAGCACAGTGTTCTTATTCACCAAAAGTATTTTACTACTGAAGCAAAAAAATCCCAGCGCTTTCTTCAAAACAGTGATATAACCTTCAGTGTTATGAGTGATAAAGTGAGATGTTAGAAAAATTGGTATGAACTGTATTAACTATTATACTGACAAGAAGTGGCAATTTAAAACAGATGAGAGCAAGCTTATTCTTTTTCAAGTAAGTACAATCACATAAGGCTAGACTCCCTAAAAATAAAATGTTTCTGAGTCTTCTGTAATATTAGATATATACTAGACTTTTTAAGACTTTTTACCATATTTAATAGCTTTCATTATATTAATTTCTTTGTATTAAATATATATCTTACAAGAGTGTAGTGTAGCTTAATCACTATAACAGAGACTTGGTACACAATACTCAGATGAACCACAAACTGGAATGTAGTTTTATGTAAGATTAGGTGAAATCTCTTCCTTAGTAATCTATTTATAGGCTTCAATTAACCTTAAAATGAACTTCACTTTTTCAGGCAAAAAGACAAAATCTTCTAATTGGAAGCTTTTATAACTACACAGTGCCAATATAAGCACTGAAAGGGCCAACTAACCATAGAAGAAAAAAGGTAATTTACAAGAGCTCCCATTTTACCTTGTACAAAAGTTCCACACCACAACTCCCTGGCAGGCCTTTGGCAGCAGCTTAAAAGTTAATGTAAAATAACATGGCATGGCACACGTACCAGGACTATAACTGTCTGTGGAGACCAAATGTATAATCTCATACTGCTTGAGTAACACTGAACTCTTCAGCTGTTCAATAATAAAGATGTTGTTAGTTTTGGGACTAAATGATAATGAAAGATGAATTAATCCCCCCCCCACTGCACCACTAGTTAGACTGATAAGGACATTCCTTTTTCAGATGCAGTTTCTCCTTTGCCACCTGAAAGCAGATGCAAATTGGAGCACAGAATAAATCATTACAAATGCTTAAAACAGGATAATATAAAGACAAACATGATCTAAATTTAAATTCTGAGCTGAAAACATATTTTACAGTGAGTAGCTCCAATGGAAAGGTTTACATATGATTCTCTTACAATTTTGCTTCCCAAAGGAAGAATCAAAAAAGAAGGAGTACACTTGTTATCTCCTTCTGCCAAACAACTTTTTGCAAAGGGTACATTTTGCAATGTATTTTTTAAACTTAGCCTAAGACTCATAACAAGCACTTTTCCTTGCAAGAAACAGAATCAAACCACAAAAGCTCTACTTCTCTAAAATTTCAACTTCATGACTTCATCTATTTAGTTTTGCAACTACAACACATCCTGCCTCTAAACTATAATTGGACAGGTTTAAAAACATAAATTCCTAAGTTCATAAAACTACAAAGAAAGCATTTTCATTTAAGTAAAAAAGTCCAGAGTTACAGAGCTGCTGCTGACTTCAATGTGAGTCTTAAGGGCTTCGGAGATATCCCATTTCTGCAACAGTCCCTGAGCCATCCTTTGCATACACTTGGTATGTGTTATCAGTAATCTCAGATTAAGTACAGAGCATTGTTCTGTGAGAATACATAGAAGGGGATTCTTGGACCAATTTTCAAAGTTACATAGCTAGCCCTGCCAGCAGAAGGAAAAATTGATTTGTGTATCTTGCAAATCAAATCTCGGTGTGCTTTTAATAATAAAGACTTCTGAAGGTGAACTACTAAGTACTTATTTTCAACATTCAGAATTTTTGGCATTTTATTCTTTAGTTCTGATTTCACTGAAACATTTTTCATATGGAATGGTGGAATACGATCTAAAAATGAAAGCAGTCCCCCTTAAATCTCTTCGGTGCAATTAGTCATATGAAGTACTTGAACATTTGCACAAACATGACCCACCCATTTTAGAGATTCTTCAGTTCAATCTACTGCACAGAAATGAGCACAAGCCTAGTCACACAGGCAGTCAAAAATATCTAGGGTTTTAAGAGTTCTCCTTGGCAATCTGTTACCTTACATTAATACAGCATGTTCACGTTTTTTTTTCTATATCCTTGCATAAGGGTGATCCTACAGGGCATTTTAAAGCAACAGCATCTCTTTTCAGGGACTGATGCTGATGTCTCTCTGACCCAGAACAGGTGTTTCTTCCACCCCCTGTTATACTGAAGTCTCTGCTGCCAGGCTTTCTTAGGGATCTGCTGGCCAGGTGAAATGGTAGAGTGGTAAGAAGCTGCTTGAGTGTGTGCTGAAGTCAAACATTCATCCACAAACATCTGCCTTCTCCCTTTGCAGACTCACACAGTTGGATGAAGTTGATGGGTAAGAATAATTAACTCCTTTCTAGTTTCTGTTTCCTTGCTTATGCTGTCACCAGCTTTCCTAGACATCCTGAGCACTCTCTGCTGAGATTTCACTTTTCCCTGTTGAAATCTCACCATCCCAATCCATTTCAAGGGGGTATATGTTTGTTGCTGCCGTTATCTTGAAGTACTGAAGAGTCTTCCACTTGAATGCAATTTTTTAAAAATATTTAATCTGCTAAATAATCACACTACCTTCACTTCTACTTCAAATTACTAGAAAGGACACATCATACACTTGTTGCAAACCAGAATACCATCCGCTCACTTTTTCAACATGAATATAGTTTTCTTTTTAGGAATTAGGTGCTGACCTGAGATCAAAGGTTTCTGTAAATATCTCTGACACAACTGGTTTTACTTAACCATGTGCAACCAGGAGAGACTGTGACTTTCTAATCCAAGATGCAAAGTCACACAACAAAAACAATGAACTACCTGAAATAGAACTTGACAGGCAGGGTGACAGTTTGTTGTTTTTTGTTTTTTTTTTACCAAAACTTGGAAACCTCATGTTTAAATTTTTCTTCTGTAGCATAGAAAACCACCATTGTGGAAATATTGATAAAGAATAGACTGGCGCTTGCAGTAGCATGGACAATATTTCTGTCCGTTCTTAAGTCTGCTTTGCAGGTTACCATCAAAGTCCTCGCTATGCTCAACAGTGTTCCTTTGGAGGAATTATTTACAGAAGCAAGTAATATTCTATACCTTTGTATGAAAAGTAAATGTGCCCCACTGTGAATATGAGGCAATATTCGTGGGACTGCATAAACCACACCAGGGAGAGTTAGCAGAGGGCAGCCTGAGCTGCCGAACCCCTCATAGATCTATGTTAGCTCACAGGGCTGTCCCCAGGCAAATCTCAGAGCAAACTCCAGTTTTGCACCAGAATACTTATATGCTTTACAAAGGGTTTCATGTATGTTTTACAGATAACGAAACTGATATTGATACTGATATAAATTACAGAGAAGTAATTTCATCAGTGTTATGCACACAGAGGTCTGTGATGAAGCTGGGAATGGAATTCTTTCTTCTTACTGTCTTAAACTCAGGTCCTCCCAGTCATCACAGTCTCCCAAAGACCGAAGTTAAGCCTCATCTAAATGCGTGTAACTCCTTCAGAATGGATCCTCCCACATCAGGTATGGTTTGCTGCATTTCTGCTATCATAGTTCATAAACATGGCATTAAAAGAAATTTAAAAAAAATAGCACCCTTTCTACCGTAAAAGGCAAACTTTTAATACATTTGATTAAGATATTAGAAATTCACACTCAATACTCGTGTCTCGAAGAATGAAATAGTAGGCAACAACATGTAATATTATGTTTTTGATTAGGTAAACACTGTCACCTAGAAGCTTGCACAGAACCAGGAATCCCATGACAGAAAATCCCTGTTGCTGTACAACACAGAAAAAGTGGTTCAATGAAAAGGTGAAAATTGCTCCTCCTTTAAAACATCATGTATGTGCTACTGTACTGACTTGTTCAGAAAAGCTCTTAAGTAAAGGAAATCATACTTAAACCAAGCTACAAGCAATCGGCAGAATGTAAGCTTTACTGTAAATTCAGTAAAAGCAATGAAAAAATCCATCGGTCAAATCATAATATTAACACCTACATGTCTACTGCCTAGGAAGTTACAATATATCACGTATTCTCTCATGACCCCATACCCATATGTTTAGGTACTCTAGTTCTGTACATATGGAAAAAATAAAGAACTCCTTTTTATTGCCACAAATTTCTGCACACTTTCCATTCTCCTACACTGTTGACTCACGCAGATGAACGGATGACACAGATACTGTGGTGGGATCGCTGCTTTTTCTAATTACACTGCAGACAAATGGAGGAATGCTAAACGGGGCTTAACAGTCTCTTGGTGTTGCCAAAGTGTCAATCAGGTGCTTTCTTGGTAGGTGAACGCTAAAGTCTGGGATGACTCTGTGATGAGTCATCTGGACATGGTTCCACTCCTATCCTCTAATGTGGGCCTGCTAAGAATTTGGCAACACTGGCCCAAGTAACCTGACCAAGCTGCTTTCTGCTACTTTTATTTTCTTGGATAGAAAGACGAAGACTGTCCTGATTTATGTCTGAAAAATATTTTGTGTTTCTCACCGAAAAAAAAAAACCCTGAGCATGCTTCATTCTGGATTACTGATAAAGTGAGTGAATGTTCACTGAAGTCAATGAAAAAAATAATTCCAGAGGTTTCAGTGAGTCTTCAGTGAGTTCAGTGATCAGGCAGTAGAAGCCCTCCCAAATGACAGATCAAACCAGAAACATATGAGGTGGTATTTTTCTTGTAAACAGTTAAGCCGAGAGTTAAATAATATACTGACAACTTTTAGTTACAGAAAGTCACTTAACAATGAACTTGGACAAATAAAAAGATGGAAGCTGAACACCAGAAGAGCTGTGTACTTTTCTTTCTAAACAGATATAGAAACAGTTTATCTAATATTAAGGAAACTGCATCTGAACTAAAATGACTTCTATACACGTTACTAAATTTTAGAATCACAATACTAATTTCGTATGTCAAACACGGTTATTTTCATTTTATACTAGCAAAAGGACATTTTTAGCTAAATGTTCCTAGCCATGAAAATATATGTATGCATTTTTAAATTTTACATATGGAAATACATAAGGCATTTAACATTATTAAGTATGGCATATTTTGAAAAAGAAGCATAAGTCAAAATATACAAATCAGGAGAGCAATTCAAGTATTGAAACAGAGACAGGAAATGGCTTAAAAGCTGACATGTTCTTTGACCCAGCTCCCTAAGATCATATCGCCACATGGCAGCATATACTCATGAGATGAAAGTGCAGCCTTAGCTGAGGATATTTGCAGTGTCGGCTGCCCTTCTTGCACGTGAATTTGGGACTCTTGTTCAAAAAGCCTACCTGTTTGGCCCAATGTCAGGCATTTTACAGTGTCCTGGGGACAGATGGGATAGCTGAGGACAGACTGGGTCACACCCCCTACAGCTTTACTGGAAGGAAGGCTACTCTTCGGCCTCATGGTAAGATGGGCTCAATTTTTCTCCCCCATGAGAAAGTTGCTTAAGCTTGTGCCTGAGGCAAGGACTTGTATGCAACTTGCAATGCCGTATAGAACTATAGATAATATATATATATATATACACTATATATACTATATATAGAACTAGGCTGCAGATTTTAACTTTTTAACTAAATTTTCTACAGCCTTTTCCCACAGAGGGATATTGCCTGAGATGAAAAATAACACATGCAACCTTTTTTTTAAGCAAGTCTCATACCTGCATGCTCTTGAGACTACATTCTTGTTTCTGCTGGTAGGTGTTATATAAATTTGTAATACAGACCATCTGATAAGTGTTTTCCAAGACTGCTTCTTCCACATGAACAGAAATAAATTCTCAGTACATGGATGTCACAGCATAAAGATGGTAATTGAAAACCAAATTTAGAAGTAAAATATCTAGAAGCAGCATAAACATAATGGAAATCTTAGGCAGAAGCATAAAACTCTGTAGGACCCTACTCCACATCTGACTAGGATAAGAATTGCTGCCAAAAGTGATAAACTGACCGTACTATGAGAAATGTAATATAATGCAAGAGAAAGCTGAACTTACTAAGTGCACAAAGTTTTCCAAATGTCTGACACTATCAGAAGGGTTTGGGCTGCCTTTTTTTCCTGTTCACATTTATAAAATCACTGTTGTATTGATAAACACAACTAAGCTAATTCATTCTCATAACTGTATCACAGTTGTGAAAAACCCAGATTTTGCACCCTTAAATACTGGGGAAATTAAAACCAATACTTTTTGAGACATTCACCATGATTCTACTTTAGCAACCTGAAGCAAAACATATTTGAGAGTGAATTGTCTTGAAGTCCCATTTTAAGTTAAAGTCATAGTAATGGCAAGATTACATCTTCTTACACAAGCTTTTAGTGCATCTCTGGATCACATGCAGTTATTGACAAGTAGATAAATGTTAATTACTTTTGATGATGCAAACCTATAAAAGACTGAGCTGAAATTTATTCTACTTTTCTATCTTATTCTGCCTTTTCTACTGTGTGTTACTTTATTTTAAATACATTGGTTGAATCCTGATTAATGGCTATGGTTTGATTTTCAAACTTTAGATTGCTTTTGCACTCAAAAACAAAGTAGTCCCCTGTTGATATATAACATAAAGGAGTTTTTATGAAGTGATTGAAAGAGTCGAAACAGAATCTCCATGAGATATTAGCAGTACAAACTGTTGTTTGCTCAGTTTTTCCAGAAGCTTTTTTTTTTAAAAAAAAAAAGTTATTAAATTCCAGTTACATCACTCAGAACTCAACTTCAGATGAAGTTATACCTAGAAAAACATGCACTATTCAAACACTGTATTATCAGAAGCCTTCCTCTACTGTGTAGTTTGGGTATCTTTACATTGACTTCACAGAAGTTTGCAATAGGAGTATCTAGAAAAAAACTACACTAAATAGTATTTTCTCTATATAAGCAAAATTTTGCAATTTGACAAGACTGCATTTCAGAAGTTTGAGATTGTTAACAGAACCTAATAAAAAGTTTTTTTTTTCAAAAATAACATCAAGTATTTCAGATTGTTAGCTTTTAAAATATTTATTTGACATTTGAGAAACTTCAAAATGGGAAAGGAAAACAGCAAATAAAAGCAATTGATAAACAAGAGTGGGATTTAATTTTTGTTTACAACTTCAAATGACACCTGCAGTAACATCTCCCAACCTTTGCCAAGAATAAGGGATAAGATTTAAAATGGACTATAAAAGACCATCTTGCAATGCAATCTATTACAGTAAAGTTAGTTGCACATCACACAGCTCTGTCCATTTTAAGAGCCAAGGGCTTATTACATAAAATATTTATTTTCTGGAATCAGACATCTCTTAAATAATAGACCTCTGTGAACAGGCACACCCCCTTCTTGCAGCATTGTTTTTGAGTAACTGGTATTTTTACTCCTTTCTAAAGGCAAAAGTAGTCTGGCCAGAAGAGATGAGACAAGTCTGCAAAACAGTTGAGTGAAAGGCACAATAGAATCTTCATTTGAGTAGCACAAAGAGCTGGAAGCAAAGATTAGCAATGATGAGCAACACCACATGAAGAACAGGAAGAAGAATGGAAAAAATACGACAAGTAGCTACAACAGAATCAAACCTGTATCCATTAAGTAACTACAAGTACATAGTGCAAGTTTAAGCAATATGTTATTAGCCTCTTAGGACCATAATTTTTCCTTCTGATATACAGATCTTTTCTATTTACTGGCACACAGTAGAATTCTTCAGTTAAATAGAGCTACTCTATTTACAACTGAAGTTATGCCCCTTTGCTGTGAGACATCATCCACTCCATTTCAGTTACTCTCCATGCTTACTGACCGGATTTGTTAACGGGACCACTGAGAAGGAAACACACTTAAAATAAACGAGTTTTCTAAGCTTTTAGCCATGGCTACACGGAATGTCTTTAGCACACTGAGAAAGCCAAGATAGTGTTTAACTCCTGGGACATTTCAGAATCCCATGCTTGTCCTGACAAAACCACATTTTTTTTCAGAAGACAGTGTGAGGCTATTGAGCGGATTCTGGTTTTCAGATGGGCAGGGATTTTGTATTAAGAATTGGCTTTAGCCTCACACAAGATGTTCATGAGGTTGACAAATCACAGTTTATGTATGGCCTTAATATACCATATTTAACTGTAAGATGTGTATAGCCTAAAGTAAACTTCATAGTCACTCTCAATTAGAAGGCCTGTTCTTGGTCATCTACACAAAGAAGAGGACCATCCAGACCATGTTTACTTCAACTGAATGTGGGCGATATTCTCACAATTCCCAATGCTACACCTTCCATGTTTTTCACAAGCAGTAATCTGCTTTATGTTTTTATTGATCACCAGTGCTGCTTAGTGTAAAAATCTTATTCTAACATCTTATAGCCTGTCTTCCACTCCTCCAACTATACCCTATCCTGAAGTGAATTTGTATGGTTAATTTTGTAAGATAACAATAACTGACATAGTTTCTCCTCAAGTGCTAATATATACTTTAGCACAATACATGTGGACAGAGGTTGCAGATTAAAATTAGATATAGGATGAAAGAGTTTACAAGCAGGAGGTACATTCATTTGAAAATGCTGATTAATTGCCTGCATCCACCTACAAACACTTACTAGCATAACTGTTCAAGACACTGCACATCTGATAAACGTCCTGTTCTTAGGGAATTCAAAAGAGACGTGGAGAGTCAGACACAGCACCGTCATGCAGTATTGCAACTGAGGACTTCTAGCCTCAACGTTCAAATGGATATGAACTTGTTATTAAAAACTCCTCTCCCCTTTTGAGACAGCTCAAACTTTGGCTTCACTTAGTACCTCTCATCTGGAAATGACCACCACAGAGAACTGATCTGATATTTTTGAAAGCTGGAACTGTAAAATTTCGAATTTGGGAGAGAAAATGTTTAAGTATACAGTGGAGAGACTGAATGCAGGTCAACCAACTTCTCGCTGATCAGAATTTTGCTCTGAGTGCAAATGTGTATCAGCTAGTGACATATAGCATAAATCTGGATATGAATTTGCAGAACATCATAATACACATATTTATAATCGTGACATTTTAAAGTACCAGATAGTTGGAAATATAGCTCCAAGTTTAACTTCAAATTTCTATTGCTGGTTTCCAACATGCCATATAAATAGATACTTAAACATGGATCTTTCCCTCACCCTGGCCCCCTTCTATATCTCTTAGAACTAGAAATGCTAGCCATAGAGATATGTCCCAAAGGAACAGGGAAAGTGTAAGTGTCCTTTGCAGAAACTTTTCAGTGGCAAGTTTTGGCAGTACATATCTAGCAGCTTGCACAGTATTTCCAGAAGATACGGTGTTCTATTCTGTCAGAATGCAATTACCTAGGAGGAAGGGACTAGTATTTCAGCAAAGTATGAATTCAGCTGAAATTAACAGTTCTTTTTAACTCTATACCAGAATTCTATAAACTTAGCTCCTCAGACTTAGTTTCACCGCCTCAATAACATGAGGGACTGTTTCAAAAAGTAAGAAGTGAAGAAGAGCTTTACCATAGCCTTTTCAGAGGTATTTTTATTCTACATTGCTATGTTTATTCAAACATTGTCAGGTGGCCAATGAAAGAAACTCCAGCCATAAATATTTGATCTAAAACCTCAGTTACAGTATGCATTTTGAATGCTATCCCACACTGGAAGCAACTTTCTGTCTCACATTCACAAATTCATCCTAATTTTCTGCAAGTATTATGGAATCATATATTCCTACAATAACGTGAGAGTAAAACTGAACTATTTTTTTCTTTCATCCTTTATTATAGTATGACATTTTCCTCACATCTTTTTGAATAACTAAAATCAATTCCATAAAGAGCACCAAGGATGTAAAGTTCCTTTCAGATATTATTTAGAAGTTCAGGTCTGGGAGTTGAATTCCAAAAACCTGCACCTACATCTTAATATCAACAGTCCCATAAGCACCTTCTTTTCTACTCCTTTAGGTATTTATATTTCTGGATTTTTTACTCTTCCCATAATCACCACCACTTCAGCTGAAGATAGCATCTTAACTCTTTGTCTAAGACTCAGACTTTCAAAGTAGGAATCCACGAGGTAGACAGTTCATGCGGCAGTGCTCCCTGCATACATTCAGTTCACCATGAAACAAACCAGCCTCATTTATTATCACTAGCAAACACGATCTGTGGTACTACACATCTTTACATAATAGGTTAGGACCTAACTATGTGCCCAGGAATTGGGAAAGAAGGTTCTGTTCTCTCCTATTATGCTATTACTCAAAAAGAGATGTGAGATTCATGGAGGCGAGCTTAAAGAGAAGATCACTACGAAAACATGAGTTTGCAGCCCAGTGAATAAGAAACTCTCCAAGAAGAAATCCCCCTGGTAGTTCTTGTCCTCGTTTCCTACCTTAGGTCCACTGCCTTTGTTTTCTTTTCCCTGAGGAAGCAACCGGTATGAACGTCTGAGTGGACAGAATGCATAAACGGTGTGGGGAGCAGGGCCCAGCACTGAGAACTCTGCTGACACACTAAAGCACTGGGCTGCAGTCTGTGCTGTGGAAACACAGGCAGAGAACACTAGAAACACTCTCCTGAGTGCTTCAGACAAGTGCAGAGGTCCCTGTGCCTGTCAGAGACCTGGCTGGTTCCGGGCTACTGCTGCTCACAGGGAAGAGCTAGTAACAAACCTAATACATGGGTCTTCTCCCCAGCTCTTGTAGGAGTTCTCTCTGCTGTTTTCCTTGAGAAACCTAATGGCAAGGTATCTGACAGTACCTTCATACAAGCATGGTCACAGTCTCCTATCTGAAAGGTTGACTAACTAACTTTCCAGAATTGATGGTCATGCCACCTGAACAAATTAATCCCACTTTTCCATCCCCCCAAATCTTCTCTACAGTTGTAGGCTTTTAATTCCATCATTCAAGGACTTACTGGAGAAAATGAAACTGAAATAGGAAATACTTTTGGGATTGCAGAATGTACAGAATATGAATGAGTCTTAAAACCCTTTGACGAACATGACCTGTAAGATCACCTTTTAATTTCCTGCACTAAACATATTATATGTTGGCAAAAATCATGGAATAAATGAAAGACATTTTGTGTTTAAAAACATAGCCCACTTGATGAGGTATTGCAAAATCAGAACTCATTTTTGTCTTGTCCTTAAATATGGTACCTTACTAATTATTCAAGTCCCATACACAACAGAGGGATGAGGAGTTGGATAGACTTCTGTTCTAGATAGTTGGATAGACTTTCTATGGGTAACTCATAGATTTCCCAAAGAAACACTGCTTTACTAGAGCAACAGAAGTACAAACTCCACTTCTGAGGAAAAAAAAAAAAAAAGGCAAACTCTTGCTTCCTGTTACGTTTCATGTTATCTTTCAAAAGTTCAGCAGCTAAATTCTACCATGAAACAAGCCAGAGTGTTTAATGAGACAGAAACTTGCAAATAATGCTTTTCATGGGACCAAGTCATACTTTTTCTTCAAGTTATTCAATAAATTGTGTATTTAATGCAAGAAAAGTATTGCCTATAGCTCTTTAAATAAACTCTAAGGACTGGTAAAATGCAGGAATGCATTCAGTTGGGAGAAACTGTTACTGCTTATGCCTCAGAAATGAATTTAAAAACTAAACTAATTGGAGCAAACGCAGTCTCTGCATTTCAGCTGAAAGGTAAGGGTAATTTCATGAACTAGCATCTACATGAAACATATTCTACACTGTTTTAAGCAACTGCTATTGCAGTTTGGTTTTAAGTAATGTAAAGTCAATAAAAATCTGTCCCTACCATTTAAAAATTGCTTATTTGGTATCTGATTTGTCATTTGAATTTCTAAAAAGATTGTTCTCCCTGTATTTCTGCATCAAACTCTCTCTTTCTATAATGGTGCCACTGAACATCCTTAGCTTCATTCTTTATACCTCAGTAATCATATCTCCTGTCCTGATTTCTGCTAACGTTCGTATTACTGGTTCACGAACTCCAGGTTTCCGTGCCTTCCTACTACAGTCTTCATTTCATTCTGTATTACTTAATGCCTTTCCACCATTATCACCCTGGATGCCCATGCAACCTCTATACAGTAAAAAAAAACTCAATATGATGAGCGCACATGCATCAATGTTCTTCTCTTCCACTGATGCTAATGAAGGTACCAAACTGCCATCTCAATCCCACATTTGATTCCTTCTTTATTCTCTCCCTGCATATAATGGATCTCAGTAATTTTTTTATTTTTATTTTTATTTTTTTTTGTCTTTTACGTAAGATATGTCCTTATTGGCCCTTCTCCTTGCAATTCTAACAAACACATTGTTATTTGCCTATCTATAAGACTATTAAAGGCTCATTTAGAAAGAAATATGCTTTTAAAAATAAATAAAAGCAAATTTTGTATTATCTCTGCCAAGGCTGATAAGTAGTCATCCACTCTAATCTATTAGCATTTTACCATCATTTAAAACCAAACCAATAGTACTGTATCTAAAATAAGAGATAGACTACTTAAGAAGTCATGCACAAAAGAAAGCTGTAGACTGACAATTCTGCACATCTTTCAAGCCATCCAAGTCCTGGGCTATTAGTTATGCAGTTAGTGCCAGAAACAAAACCAGACAATGCTGTCCAGAAAGACTAAAACTGAACAATTGTAGCTCTCTGTGCAAAGTGAGGATTCTCACGGAAGAAAGTACATGTGCAAATAACAGAAAGGAAATTTTAAGAGCATTCATGCAAGCTAACACTTCATGCTTAGATGTTTTACCATCGATCCCCCCTGAAGTGTTCCACAGAAGTTCTAAAGTCTCCCCTTCTCTACAACACCACTTTCAATGTCTGAAGAAGAGCAAATCCCAAACAGGCTCTAGGTCACACAGCAGTATTTTATAATGTTGCAGTTTCAGAAAAGGAGAGAAGAAATGCTGCACAGGCAAGTATCTCATAATGCAAAAGGAAGGTGTACACTGTGCATCTTTCTCTCAAGCCTCTTAGGATTTTTCTGTAGATTTTTGTGTAGTTTTGTGTTTGCTATTTTTTTTTCATATTTCTGTAGTTTTATTGTTTTTCTGAATTACTGGAAGTAGAGGCATACTGAAACCCCTTGATCCTCTTGCTCTTCAAGCTGAGCATTGAAAAATCTGTCAAACAAGAATGAACCTGTCCCTGGACAAATTATTCTTGCAGCTTTAGAGGTTGTATCCAGAAACTTTGCCCTTTAGCCACTGAAAGCTGAGTGAGTGATTCTGCCCCTGGGAAGGTGTGGTCATCGGCAGTCACATAATATTAGCATTCAACATACCCATGAGTGATCTCATCTTTCTACAACCCCAGGGTATCATTGTTTTTCCATTTTTCCAGCACTCTTCTTTCTCTGAATTGGCACTGCAGTCATTACCACTGTTAGCCAAGAATTTAAACCTTCAGAAATCTTGTACACACATAAAGAAAGAATCACCCGTACAGCTTCAATGGGAAAGCAGTCACAGAGGTCTTCTGTCTCTGGACATCTTCATGTATATATAGCAAAGCTCAAACAAACAATTTAATAGTGTCTGTTTTGATAGGTTTTGAAAATGTCAACAAGCAATTTTAGCTTTCCTGAAGATGCACTTACCATGCTACTCCTCAACAGAACTCTGTTTCACTCAAATGTCTGCACAGACTATTGAAAACCACTAACAAACGTCTAACTAACATCAAATGACAACTTCTAAGCAAGGCCTAAGTTAAAAACACTAATTTTCAAAAGTTAGTGCACATGCATGCAAGGCATGCTTATACAGCCACACCAGCTGCATGCGCATCTATATTCTCTCTTAACATCGTTTGTATTACAAGTAGGTGCGAGTTTGGCATCTCCTGACTCACAATTTATGCTCTTAACTTCCTAAGCGGAACATAACTTTTGCTTTGGCATTGAATGGTTTATGTCACAGAAACAATTCAACAGTGATTGCAATGAAAAGCAGAAGGAAGTTAGGTGATGACTACTGCAGCAGTAATAGTCTTGCTTTTATGGCCCTTCTTATCCATTCTGTGGAACTACGGAGATACCAAGCAGCTCCTAATACAACAACGTGCCCCATCACCATGCTCATGTGATACAGTACTACTGATTTGGTTAAAAGTGATGGTAAAATGCTCAACAACAAAATGAAAAGCATTCTCCATTCAATTACTGGCCCAATCCTAACATGACCTTCTGAGGATAGCTAATGCTTTCACAATAGAAAGGCACCATGTACGCTAACACTGAAAAATCAACATCTGATTTACTTCTCTTTCATAATATCAACCTGGCTTTTTTTTTTAAATGGGTCATAGTTTGTTGCACTTTCTCAACTACGAATTGGGCAATGACCATCTGAATTTTAATTTCACTTGTGTTTCTAGCAGAGCTGTCACAACCATTCCACACATTGGCTGGAAAACCATGTTTTTGGTTTTGATAGCATATATTCCCGTTTGGACAGGAGCTGGAGAGCAGTTCCCAGAGATGAGAAACTAACACTACAAGCACTGCAGAAAGCTGTATTTCACACATAAGACACACAGATCCCCACTGATAGGCAAGAGCTTTATTTGTCTGATTTGCATTTATACTGCTGAACTTCATTGGCCCTATGGTGTCCATTATCAGATTTAACCTGATTTCAACATGTTTAACATTGAGGGGATTCCTCAAATCCAACCTGTGGACAATTCTTTCCAGGTTTGTTTTTACTATTCCCAGTGTAGCATAAAAGAAAAGGGAAGGGGAGGCTAAAAACTAGAACATCTGGAAAGCACCTGTTATAATTTGTTGTGCTGCCATTTGCATTAATAACTTTTAAATGCAGTTGTAGCACTGCAAAACACAAACTAAAGCTTTATTGCCGCTAAGTTGTGAAAGCAGTTGTACAGAAACTGTGGGCTGCCGAGCCAAAAATACTCATTTCTTCCAAAGTTTCTACAAATGCAGAAAGCAATTTACTTTCCTAATGTGACCTAGATTAAATGTAAACTGAAGGAAAACATATAGGAAAACCTAAAAGCCAAAGAGCAAATTCTAAACTTTAAAAGAGAAAAATACCAACAGCACAGCAGATAGCCTAGTAATGCAGATATAATTAACACTCCTGCAAACTTTTTCTTTTCCCCAGAGATGTAAGACTAAATGCATGCTTACGGAATTAGCTTGACCCAACAGAAGCCTGTATGAATGTAGTATAAAATATAGTATAATGTAAGATTCAGTGACTAATCCTAATCTTTAACTAGACAGTTTAGAGTGCTTTTCCAGCATGATGACCTCCTTATAAAAGCATTACCCAAATCACCTAACCATACGTGCAGCCATCCTGTTCTGATATGGGCTGAAATAATAGAACTGCCAGAAATGTAAACAAATGATAATTTGATAAATTCACCCTGAGTTTTAGAGTTAACACAGCTGAAAGAAAGGACGTAAGACATGTTCTGCTCCTGTTCTTATTTTATGGCCTTAGCCAATGCACCGTAACTGATTTGAGCAAACCTAAATACTTTGCTCATAGGAACAACAACAACAACAAAAAACAACAGCTTTAGTAAAGAAATAGTTGTGCAGGATGAAAATAAGCAACATTCAATTTATTCCCTATAAACTTAATAATATTCAAAAAACTATGAATCACTTTTTCAAAAGTGATTCAAGGTTATTCATAAATTATTTTCTACTGCTGCCTATGTTTATTTCTTTTTTTATTATTCTAAATAACAATAAATCTTGCAAAATTGTCTGGCAGCTTTTCTTTTGTAATACAGTTATTTCAAGAAAAATTAAAAATGGCCTAAGGACCTGCACTCTTTGAAAAACAACACCTCAAACTCGATGGGCGCTGCTCTGCTTTTGTTTCTTCTCTATGATGGAAGACAGTACGGACTTCAAAACCAACATAGTTTGTCAATAGGAAGGTAGGACTTGGGCTTTATTTTCGTTCTATCACTGACATGCTGAAGATCGGTCTCTCTTCAGCTACTGTGTAAAAAATCTTTATAATTTAGGTTGGCCACCAAAGGAAAGGCAGGGCATAGTGGAGCCCCTCAGTTTTGTCTGAGATAACACATCTGCTACAGACTTCTTATTAGAGATAGGTGTCATTGCTGCTTGGTGATTGAACTGTCTCTACTGGGAGACTTGCCAAGCACATATCAAAGATGCAGAGTTTTCTAAACTTGGAAATAACGCTACAGTATACAGCTGGTTCTTGAGAACAAATGCAGCATGAACTAGGCATTTTTAGTAAAAGCCCAAATTCCTTCTGTGGTCTCCAACAAAAGTCAACAACAACAACAAAAACAAGTTAAAACTGTTAATTCATACTGTGCAAGCAGAGCTGAACAAAATACAAGTAAGCACCAATTCTCTCTTTTGTTTTATTACTAAAAAGATAAGTAGCACTGTATGTAAAATACTTACACAGTTTTGATTTTTTCTTAAGTGTAAGTTTTGTGACTAGTAACTTAGACAGCAATTAAACTGGCATGATGTACCGGTGGTGGGAGGAACAGCCCCTTCCCCACACTACCTTCCACTGGCTTTCACTGAGAGAAAAGTAGACTCAGAACTGTGCCAACTGGGGCAGCTGGGTGAGGAAAATGAGGTTGTCCTTCAGATCTGAACTCTGTAAGATAGTCAGCAGAAGAGCTCAAGTGAGCTCCCACATACAGGCCAGATGGTTTTAAAGCCCATAGGTTGAACTTTGAAAGGATAAATATTCTCAAGCGTTGTCTAGGAGAGAAGTTGCATGGACTAAAATCGTGCCAGGGAGCACACTTACAATGTAATAGCATGGGATGAATATCCAGTGTCCAAGTCACCCAGATCTTGACCCCATTTAGTTTGGTAGGATAGATACAACTTGCTTTCCAGATGAATTTGGATGTTGGTGCCTGGCTTCTTAGCACAGAAGAGGAAACTGGTGTTGGAGAACCAGCAGTGTGCAAGCTCAGTGTCAGCAGCCCAGCAGAATGCTAATAGGAACCTTAATGTAAATTGTCTTTATATAGTCATCTATACTAAGCTCTATTGGAGGTCACAGGGTCCATGAAGTCTCTAGTGGAAGTGGAAAAAGAAAAACAAAGTATTTCTTTAGGGAATCCCAAGGCAATTCAAAACAAGATATGTGTAGACCTGGTTTCAAGAGCAAGTGACTTCTTGGGTATGACTGCTACCCAGTTCCTGCCTGAGTTGTATATTCAGAGATGCACGAGACATCCCATGTCTTTTTTTTTCAGGTGAAAATAGAGCTTGTTTTTCGAGTTCAGAAAGGGAAGAACCTACAGGGGATGTACAAGTGCCTCGCACAGGGCAAATACTATTTCTCTTCAGAGACATGAAGTTGGAAGGAAGAGAAGCAAGGCAGGTTATTGACGCAAAAACAGAACTTTGGAAAAGTCACCTGTACAAAAAACTGTATCTAAAAACTGAGATAACCA
Organism: Anseranas semipalmata; assembly: GCA_013399115.1. Lineage (NCBI taxonomy): Eukaryota > Metazoa > Chordata > Aves > Anseriformes > Anseranatidae > Anseranas > Anseranas semipalmata. The sequence continues at coordinate 283,797 of VXAA01002408.1, forward strand.
ATACCACCTAATACTGAAAAGTTGTGCCCTCCTACCTATATTAAAAAGCTTATTTGAATGGGTGCTTCATGAGAAGTTAGGACTTCCTCAATCACCTCTATGAAAAGCTGCACAGATACTCCTGGTTAGGTAAGCAGTAAAGAAGAGCCTCCCATCTGCTTTCATGTGAAGTTCCTACCTATATCTGCTCAGATGTGGTGACTGAGCATATAAAAATTGCTATCTTAGTATTCAGCACTTAGGATTCTGAAGCATTTCTATGTCACAGCTGCTTATTTTGTAACTAAAAAACACCCTGAAGCTTCAGTAGTTACCATAGTATCAACAGTAAGGTGAAAGTACTTGAATTGTATTCTGTCGTGAGCATTAGCCACAACCAGTCAGCTAAACTCCAACTAGAGAATCTTATGGCTAGTGAATGCAGCACTGAAAGCACATAGAGTGGTTTTCAAATTGAACCCTTCCCTGACATGTAAGAAAGTGAATCTGTAAGTCATCAAGAGAAAGAAACAAAGATAGGGAAGGGAATGAATTAAACACAAAATTCCCAGGATGCCATGCTTAGTCACTCTTCCAACCATTAGCACACTTTGGAAAGAATTAGCACTCTCATGCATGGTAAAGAAATAGCCTTGCAGTTACTGCCTTTCTGCAGAACAACAACCCACAGGAGTCTCACAGAAAAAGGAATATGTCTCATCTCTTGAGCTGAAGCTTTACTGAGACAAACAAGGACTACAGGATTACAGGGACTGCACTGTAACAAGGACTGAATTACAGCACTGCTGAATCTTATTTCAAACTTCTAAGTCCATCAAGATGTACAAATTTACCCCTAAGGTTAAGTTTAAAGTAAAATGCTACATATCTGTATTGATTTTAGAATGGGAAATTCTAAAGCCAAGGAATAACCTGACTGGAAATTTCACTCAGGAAACAAAAAAATCAATAACAGGCTGTGGGGGAAAGTTGTGGTTTACGATTTATCCAGATGAAGTACTTAGCTGCCACAGTCGGGGATCAGAGCCACGCTGCTTTGGGTATAATGGGCAGTACTTCTAAACATGGATTACTACACTCACTGGACTCTCTAAACTCAGTGGAGAGAGAAGCTCTGCCATGGTTCTTACCATTCGCTCTCACTACAGAGAAATTTTGCCTGAGGAAAATAAAAATATCCGTAACAGTTGAGAAAAATTTTTCTTCCTTTTGGTTCTTCTCAAAGGGATAAAAAGGTAGAATTTTCTCTCTCTCTCTTTTTAAAACAGAATTTAGTACTGAGTTTAATAAGCAGAGCTGGATCCTAAGTTGTAGTCTCAAGCCATTTATAATGTAATACTAGATCTGCCATTCTGTTCAGCGTTTTCCTTTACATCTCTTAAACCTGACCTGTGGGAAGCAACTCTCTTTTAACCCATCCAAAAGTATGGAACTCATTGCTTGACACTGCAAGGCTGAAGATTTATGTAATCTCTGTATCTGTTCAGTTGCTGTTCGGCTGCCAACAAATGGACCCTCATACAAATTTTTTGTGGGAATTTTTGTAATCCAGACACTTGTGCAGAAGAAACAGGATGCACACAATCCATTTACCAAAACTCTCTTAAATGAAAAAAATCATTATTCTAATCCCCCAAAACAGCTTAAAAACAAGATGGAAGATTAGAAGTACTGACTTCTAAAATTAAAACTTGTAGCCATATTACCTGCTCCTGCAAACTATGCCAGCCTTTCCTTTTCATCCAGTAGTTGGTGTCTCTAACATATACGTCCATTTCTTACCATTTCCCTTCCTATGTAAGCAAATAACTCCTTTCATTTACTGGTACTGAATTACAAAAGCGCCATTACATGAGATACAAAGAGAAGTATAAATCAAAAGAATGTACATATGCATTACATTCAGGGCAACATAATGATAAAAATTAAACTGTCTTTTCCAGTTTGCCTATTCATTTAGCTAAACCCTTTAAAGAATGCTGACAGCTCTCCTTACCCACTTCCCTCTTTGTCTTTCTGGTGGCTTACCACAGATGACTATCATTTGACCTATAATGAAACTATTTGATGACTGCTTGTCATGTAATTACTCAAATACATTTTAGGATGTAAGCACATTTGTAATTTTCACAATCTCTAAGTTCAACAGGTTCCTGTTTCTTGTTAAGGAAAGTGGGAGAAGATGTAAGTGGTTCTGTTAAGAATGGACTCATCTCTTCTATATGAAACAAAGTCTTCGCTGCAGTCCATGGCTGTAAACATAGTAAATACAAGCATAGGAAAGCAGATAAAATGTAACATAGACACTAGATCTAATTATCAAATCTTGGTGATTGTGTGTCCCAGCATATATATACCTTCTTTGTGAACATATATTCTGTTACCTCATGATCCATATCTAGTAAATACAGAGAAAACCAGTTCTAGCATACAGAAAGATCAGAGGGCTTGAAACAGTTAACTATGATGACTTTTTAAATCCACATACTTCAATGTTAAATTTAAATGACAGAAATGTAACCATAATGAGATGCCCACTTACTCTGAGTAAATAAAATGTAAATACCAATCCAGATCCTGTTGAAGTTAGTGGATGATTTGCCATTCAGTTCAGGGGGGCTAGAAGTAAAGCGAGCTGGCTTGTCTATGCTCCCAGTTCCACCAAATACTTCAGGTGTGTTTTAAACAATGTTAGTAAAATTCCTGCAAATGACTGTCTGGATATTATTATTTTAGTTAAAACTACGCTTATTTTGTTTAGATTATGTCAAGTAAGTGAACTAAGGTGTACTAAAAATGATTCCCATTAATCTAGGAGTGAACACACTAAGCATTAAACTGTTTGTATCATCACATAATTATATTGGTATAGCAATTCCAGAAAATATCCCTGTGCAGACAAGACATTAGAATCATATTTAGACTGAACTGGAAGAGGTTAGTCTGAAACTGAAAGAGCGGTGTCCCCTGCAACACAGCATGAAGTTTGACCAAATCAATTCAATTATGTCAGCACGAAGTGTGACTGAAAACAAAACAAAACAAAAACAACATACAATAAAGCTATAATGACTCAATAAGAAACTGTACTATGGTTTGAAAATGAAGACCACAACAATTATTAGCAAACACTAGCACAGCACCTCATTATTTCTAGCAGAGGGGATTTCATTCTCACACAAGTTCTGCTGAAGGAAAAGAATGAAAATGGAAGAAACTAAGTTGAAACCTTTTCCACATTCCAGGAAGGTAGGATTCTTCGCACAAAGCTGAGTGTAGTGTAATAGAGCAATTCTATTTCAAAATAAATGCTGCTGGTCTGTAAGTAAACTTAAATATTTGACTTTATAACCAGTATCTTTAAGCATCTGTCTCACTACAGCAGTGCCTCTGAAAGAAAAGCCACAGTGCAAAAGGAACAGAAGCTAGGAATTTATTTACAAAACTTATTTGACTTCTAGAGTTAAATATTCAAAAAGGACAAAAATCTTAATCTTTGTGAAGAAATGCATTATTGTTTTGTGGTTTTTACTGTCATGGTAGATACACATACATATTTTATCAAGGCCCTGGATGTCACTCTGCACTCTTGAAAGCCAGGATCAATATTCTGAAAAGCTGTCACCTGGAGTAAGCTGAAAGCAAGATTTAAGAGCCTAAATGCTTTGAAAAATCTTTCCTCAGACTGCTGGTATCCATTCAAGTATTGTTAGGCTTCCTGCTATCCCATCCTCTCTCTCTAATAGCACAAGGGGCAAGTCCACTGAAACTAAATTTTAAACCCAAATAAAAAATATACCATTTAATATACCATGAAAAATACCATAAAATATAAATATAAAAAAATATAAAAATATATACAATTAAAAAAAAACATAGCACTGGATTAAGACACACACAGATCTATTGTTATTTCTCTTCTAATGCTGGTATACTTATTATTTACAAATTCTCCAATTCCAAACAGATTTGTAAGCAGATCATTTTGGTATTAGTTATCAGTAAAGAAACTCCCCAGACTAGAACTGATTATTTTCAGGACACGAACAAAAAATTCTTGGGCAGATGCTCAGCTCCTTCCTCTTGAGTCAGACAAACAAATCTGCTTGTCCTCTCCTGACTTCTAGTTTCTACAAAGCAAATGCAAAAACTCACAAACTTACTGAATTACTGTAATTGTTCAGGAGTTAGACAGTTAAGCTATTTAGTGGTCTGGTGATCTATTTTGCCATCAGAATCACTGAATGCCTTCGTTTTCTCCCATCCTTTGCTTGTCATATAAATAGATCTTTTGTCTACCAAGTAGCATTAGATATACCATGTGATGCTGATGTCTAGTTTACTGCACTCATAACCTCTCTTTCACAATGACCTTATAGTAATAACAGCTTTTGTTTTCACATGAGATAAGCTGCCATAAAATGACTCTAGCAAAGTATTTATTTGTTATATTTTTTCTTAATAATGAAAATAATTATGTGTGGAGTGTTTTTAAGGACTTAAATTACAGAAGACCTGGAATTACCAGTTACTTTGGGGTTGGACCACATACATAAAATTAGTGTTGACAAAACTTTTGATGAATGTTTAATCAACTAATACACATTCAGACTTATAATGAATGTGACAAGCTACATGGTGATGGCCATTGTACACACTACCGTTATGCACTTCTCTGCTCTTAATTTCCCCTAATTCTTTGTCGTTATTCTCTTTACACTTGACCATTCCCAGCTGCCAAAGCCAGTGTGAGTTAAAAAACATAACTTCCCTTCTTCACCCACATTCAGTTCTAAGAGAAAAACCAATCACTGCAAGCTGCTGAATTTCCTTATTTTCAAGCTGCTTTTCATTTCCATTTTGTTTTCCTTTTTACTTTTTGGGCAGGAGGGAGGAAGAAGAGGATTTCATCTGACTGGTTGATTGGTAGGTATTTTGGCTTTGGCTCTTATCCTGAAAGATTAGGTAGGTACTACCTCTCTCTCTCTGCATGGTCACCAGCAGGGTTAAGGATCTGTCTCAAGGATCTGAAAGGGATACTAGCAGTTGCTGGGATGAAAAGAAAGAAAATGCCTATGTTTCATAAGAAAAGTGCATCTGGCACCTAATGCCCAGGCGTAACACTGGAGGCATGCAAAGGAGAAGGAAAAGATGCATACTCCTACAGGTTATGTGAATCTGTGACAAACAGTTGTGGCACAGTGTATCAGCAGCAGCCTAAGACTCCGTTTTAGCCTTATGGTTTATAATTGTGAGGAGGAAGACTACAATTACAAAATAAAAGCTAGTTGGAAATCCAGTAATATCATCCATTAAAAGCAGAAGTTGGCCTTTAAAACTTGAAATGAAGTGAATCAGTTTTACCAAGTGAATCCATGACCTGATGCAACCACTCATCACATGTCTTCCCTCTTATTTCCACTCCTATTAGAGGTACTCCATCAATCATGCCACATTTCATGTAACAGGCTTTGGCATTATCGGTGATTTTAATGTTGCCTGACTGACAATATTCCACATCCATCTTCAAAATCATCTTTTATATTTCAACATTGAGAGTGGTAGTATGTGTTCACATAAGGAAAAACACATTAGATAAAAGACAACAGTATCTGACTGAAGAATCAAATTTTTTGTCAAATTAGACAAAATTATGTCTTATGTATGTGTTAGAACAGCCACATACTAACACTTCTTAGCATTTATGTTATTCTCTCTGCAACCTGAACTTCTTGCAGTAGTAGCTGTTATTAACATACTATATTGCACACATATTTCTTATTCTTTTCCTTCTCTAGTTAATTTTTTACAACTACTAATGGCTTTTGGTTGTTTTTTTGTTGTTTTGTTTTTGTTCCTAGGTATCTGAGACATTTCGAGTTTGAGTCCAGGGCCATGATTATCTAGCAAACCTGACCTGACTTTCTTACTGAAGGGCTCTTGACTCTGGTCTATTGCTCTTAGCTTTGTTACTATCCTGGAGTGGGAAGCACATTCATTATAAAGAAAACTTTCTGTGAAGAAATATTTTACTTCTCTTCCGTGACATACCATAAGTACTATTGAACGTATGTATTCTTGCAGTACATAGCCAACAATTTTAAAACACAAATCACTTCTTTTTTTCTTCTACTGAAAACTGCATGACCTGTGGAGAATTGCCACTGGGTTGCTACCAGTTTCTTTCAACTTTCCCTTCATTTTGTAACTTCAGCTCATAAGAAAGGGTAGTCCAACTCTAATGGAAATGATCCATTCAAAGTCTGACTTCAGTACTGGTTTTGCTGTTCTAGCTCAGTTCAGTTAGCCAAGAAGTTAGGTGACATAATACATATTACATGAAACGTTTAAGTCTGGCTCCACACAAAACTGTACAAAATGTCACCAGAGTTTACACAAATCCGCATACTCAAACTACCCAAGAAATCTGTCCATTCACACCCATAGATCTTCCTACAGACTCATTGCCATAAATAGACAGAGACTAAGTTTCTTATTTTCACAGCACCCAAAAGGCTGGGCAATTTTGGTACTCTGGCAAACAAATAACAATGACTTTGCAATTCCCTTCCTTGTATTCTTCGGACAACTTTTCCCTTACTCTACTAGGATGATCAAAGTCTTTATCTACATACAGATTCCTTCTCTCCAGTATATACAATGGAAACACTCAAACTCTTTTAAGAATAAATCTAGAACACAAAGTAGAGAATAATCTCGTTCAATCAGAAGACTTGCTAGACCACTTATACTTGATCTTTTTTAGTATATTTTGAATTATTTCTGGTAACAGCTCACAAAAATGAATGTATGCAGGTAGGCTGAACCTGTTTTTGTGACCTCCAGGTAGTACGATAATATTGTACAATACATCAATCCCTTGCTTAGGCTGACAAATGTAATTCCTTGACACTTTATATTCCCTATAAGAAAACGAGGGAAGAGCATGAGACAAGTTGACGCTAGTTTCATCTGCAAGCTAACCTAATGACTCATTGTTAATTTCAAACCTCTTCCTAAAGCATTCCATAGATTTAAAGTTGGTGGTCCAATCTTTATTATATCAAGTTTTTAAACTCATATCTTCCCTGCCTCTGAAAGACTGATGTCATTTTATGTGAATTACACACAAAGCAGTATTACTAATTGCCCTTCCCTCATGTTGAGAGATTACTTCAAAAGAAAATCTTTTGAGTTAACAGAATACACATTGACACAATGTAGCGGTACATCAATACACAGGAAAGTGGGGATGAAAAATAACTCTTTTTTGCATCTTGAATGAAGTCCAGTTCACCCTTAATTTTAACTGATCCTTCAAGGTTCACGTAAGCTGAGTTGGGAAGACACATCATTGACAATATAACCCTGATTTCAATTATGCAATTATAATTGATTAAGAGATAAGTGACTTTTATTGAATACTCTGCTGTTCATGCATTTTCTTTACCAAAGATCTCATCAGTGATTTTACTAAATGCTTCCGCCCCTCAAAGGAGATGTCTTGCACAACATGCATTATCATAGTCTAACAGTAAAAGGTTTTGCATACAATAGGCCAACTTTTACAACAGAAGTTACTTCCAACTACATGATGGGGAAAATTAGAAATTTTGAGACAGAGAGAGAGAGAGAGAGAGAGAAGGAGAGAGACTATTTCTATTCAGGAGACCATGATTACTGAATATAACATAAAAGCAGGTAGGGAAATTCCCTTCGAAATTTTTTTATTGTGATGCATTATTTGAAGTAATCAACAAACTATTACTAAACACACTAAAGAATCTTTAGGCAGAATCTACTGCAAATAAAAGGACTTTCTCTCCTTTCTTCCTGATCACAAATAAGGCACATGATGGAGTAAATAACATTTTTCGTTGCTCCTTCTCTCAGCACACAAGCCAGCAGACTTGCTGAGGAGCTATTTTGTCACCATTTCCCTTTCTACATCCAAAGAAAATGTGAAATTGTGCTAAATGAAATGAGTCCTTAGTAAGTGCAAAGTGTTTTATATAAAAGCATAACCAGACTATGTAATAGGCCTTACTTGGAAGTCTGTGGGCTTGTTAAGTTTTATAATTTCTAAGGAAAAGTTGAAATGACTTAAAGAGAAATCAGCATGAACAAGGACTTCAAAGATTAGACCTAATATAATAATAGATTATAGTATCTTAAAATGCATACAATTTATTTCATTTTTAAGGGTGGGTCTCAGGGCATGTGCACCCATGTAATCCAGAAATCTACAAGACTGGGAATTTTCTGGCAACGTGTTATTTCATTTGGAAATGCCAGGTCACTCTGAAGGGTTTTCATGCACCAGATAAAATTTCTAGCTAGAGAGAACAATCCCCTAGAGCAGACAATAGCTCGGTCATTAGGGCACTCATCTGCACTGTGGGAGATACGGCTTCAAAATGCTTCATGTTCTGCCTGGTATTCTTTTCTATTCATGTTATTACAGTTTGCATACTTAATTACATGTTCATTGGGCTGCAGAGATGGATTTTCACAGTCTGATGATTTGGACATTTGTCTAGGAAGTAGGAGACCCAGGTGAAAGTCCCCATTCTGTCCAATTCTTCAGAAAGACTTCAAGCTGGCTGAATACCTGGGTAAATACACTGGTCAACAAGCTTGTTTGGTATATCCTACTTTCTTTTATCTTCCCACAGAAAATTTTCAGGAATTCCCTCTTACACAGGTGTTCAGACAAAAAACTGAAGCTTACTTTGGACAGAACTCTCCTCCATGCTCTAGTACCACACCAAACTCTGCACAGCACCAGCAGCTTGGAACAGCAAATATACACTCTATCTTGCTTTCAGGGACCTAATTCAAGACAGAACACAAATGACTAGATTAAGGAGTCTCAAATCTTGAGCACATTATGCATTTGGTCTACCGAATTTCCACAGCTCTATAAATCCTCTTGGAACAACAGGGAGACATGTTTTTCTTTCTACCTAGAAGATACAATTCCCCCTTGTTCCTCTTCAGGGTTGAAGGTTATATTATCAATGTTTAATTTGGCCCTTATTATATAGTATAAAGTCAGTGTGAAATAGAGGATAATTTTGGCTAGGAAGTGACTTGAAAACTCATTATTTAAAGATCCTTGCAATCCAGGAGTCAAGTATCCAAGTACAAGGTCCTACACATGGGTTGGGACAATCCCAAGCACAAATACAGGCTGGGTGGAGAATGGACTGAGAACAGCTCTGAGGAGAAGGACCTGGGGGTGTTGGTTGACGAGAAGCTCGACATGAGCCAGCAATGTGTGCTTGCAGCCCAGAAAGCCAACTGTATCCTGGGCTGCATCAAAAGAAGCATGACCGGCAGGTTGAGGGAGGTGATTCTCCCTCTCTGCTCTGCTCTCATGAGACGCCACCTGCAGTACCGTGTACAGCTCTAGGGCCCACAATATAAGAAGGACATGGACCTATTACAGCAAGTCCAGAGGAGGGCCACGAGGATGACCAAAAGGCTGGAGCACCTCTCCTACGAAGACAGGCTGAGGGAGTTGGAGTTTTTCAGCCTGGAGAAGAGAAGGCTCCAGGGAGACCTCATAGCAGCCTTCCAGTGCCTATAGGGAGCCTACAAGAAAACAGGAGAGGGACTCTCTATCAGGGATTGTAGTGATAGGACAAGGGGTAATGGCTTTAAACTAAAAGAGGGTAGATTTAGATTAGATATTAGGAAGAAATCGTTTACTCAGAGGGTGGTGAGGCACTGGAGCAGGTTNTAAGAATATTAACATGTTTTCTTCTAGCAGCTGGTCTTTTTATTCAGTTCTGAAGAACTGTGTACATTCTAAAGATGATTGTTAAAATACATTAATTATTACCACCCAACTAGCGCATATATCCATTGTCCCAACTCTAAACTGCATTTTTATTTATAAACATTTTCCATATTTTTCAGAACACTTAATAGGCTCTCACTGGTGGTGGATTTCTCCCCCATATGTTTTTTCCACTTTTATTGCTACTGTACTGTAATAAAAATATCTATTATCTGCATTCCATGAATGCAGTTAGAGGCTGAATTGAACAAAAGTAACTATTGCATATTTAGTTTTATTCTTTTCTTGTGCTAAACAGAAGGGAGAAATGTAAAATTCACAGTGAAACAGGATTTTGCTACAGACGAGGGAGACATCTTCACTAGATAAGGCTCCCATCTTCAAGAAACCTAAAAGGTAAATTATTTATATCAGTTATGGTACCGTTAGGAATTTTTTTCAAGACTAAATCACTGTAACAAAAGTTAAAGGTGAACAAGTAGATGCTCTAAGTGGACAGAGCATTGGACGAGAAAACTTTGGTTCTGTTCCCATATGCTGCTATCTTGCTGAATGACCTTGCTTAAGTTGTTTCAATTCAATTTCTCACTTTTGCCTTCTGCAAAATGAAACTTGGCACATGTACTTCCATAAAATACTACAGCACCTATGCACAAGTGCTGCATAGATAAGATATTTTGCAGGCATTTAAGAAAACGAGTAGTTTTATTTATATTACTAGTCATATTCACATCTGTCCCTAGATACAGAACTGATCTATCCTAGGAAACAAACAAACAAACAAACAAACAAAAACAAAAACAAAACAACAACAACAACAAAACTTCTGTCCAGAACAGAAACTTGTACATCCACATCTCTCTTGCTGCTCAGTTTGGCAGGAGTATGCAATGGAAAGAGACACTCACATCACCAGAAGAGACCTGCATAATGTAGCAACAAAAAGAATTTCCATTCACTTCTGAATGAAGTGCCAAAAACAAGTAAGGCTGGTTAGAGGAGTACAAGCAACTCCAATCAATATAATTCATCTGAGGCATATGAATTTTAATGGATGATAACTTACATAAAAGGCATTTTCTCCAAGACATCCTCCTGTCATTAACTTCTTTAAAGTCAGAGGGGATGTCTCAAGAACATGATTCACAGATCAATATAAATTTACAGACTGCTTGTCATACTTACCAGTCATTTTTGCCTCAATGGAAGAACAACTTCAAAAACTATAGTTTTAACATTTACAAGGAAAAAAATGGCAGTATGCCACATTCAGAAAGGGTTCACTTTCCAGAAGCACACTTGATACTAAAAAAAAACAGAATTCACTTATGATGTAGAAGAAGAAAAATTAGGACTAAGACTTGCAACTAGATGGGACTCTTCTAGAAAAGGCAATTATATATGGTGCCAATTTTTAAAGGATTTGATCACTCACAATTTTGGTAGAATGCTTCAGTACTTATACAGGTAAGAATCTGTATTTTCAAAGAACTGCACTGAAAACAGAAACGAGTGACATAGAAAAGATATAATATCTATTTAAACCTACCACCTTAAAGAACAACCAACCGAATTATTTTCCATTAAGTCAGGCAAGTTTAGCAAGTAACAATTGGACTTAAATCAGTTCCTTCTGTCTAAGACATTGTTCTCATATGTGGTTTTAAGAACTTCAGATGACAGCAAGTTAACCTTAACTGTTCCTTGTTTAGCTTGCACCATTTAAATAAATAACACATCTGTTTTCATAGATACAACATCTTTATACGTTCCTCCCCGCCCCCGCATTGGGAGGAAGAAGGGCATTTGTCTACTAATTTTGGTCTCTGTACATGGGAAATGTTATTCATCACATAGAACGTGGATGCAATTAAGTAACCATATTGAGAGCTGCTGTTCTGTTTCTTAAAGCACTGAATTAACTTGAGTTGGCTTTGTCCTTATCAAAGTGGAATGGTTCCTTCAACCAAGCTGGCAAAGTTAAACTGAAATGCTGTGCCTGGTAATGCATACAATAAGGACAGACAGATACAGACAAATAAGAGAATTTAGAAGATGGAAAGAATGATAAGGACTTTAAAAAACAGGACTTACCAGATGAAGTTGAGTGAACTAGGCATCTTTATGCTAACAAGAAAAGGTTGAGGAGATATTATCACAGCCATATATGCATTTGAAGATGGTTCCTAAGACAGCAGCTGTCCAATTTGCCATGTTCACATGGTAGAACATGGGGGGCTCTACCCCATGGGCTTAATGGCATTAATTTACAAAAAGGGAAAGTTCAGATACCTAGGTCTTATGAAAGCTTGCCAAGCAGAAAGAAAGAGATTCGCTTAAAAAATGTTACCAAATAAGGCTGTGGAACTCTCATTATTGGATTTAAAAAAAAAAAAAAAGGATAAATAAGCATCTCTCAGGAATAAGGTATGCATTGCATCAAGATGATTGGGTATGGCTTTTAATGTTTCTAAGTATTTTACTTCCTTCTAAGGGTTATTTTGTTTCTTCCTCCTAAAGGTTATTTTTTTCGTCCCCTGGTGCACTTGTTTTCTTCTTCTTTTTTTTTTTTTTTTTTGTGTACAGTTCAGGAATTTAAAAATACCAGCTGTGGCTAAATTAACTTTTCCTCTTAGGGTAGGAAAGTAATACACACGTCTCTCGGGCATTTATTTTTCCCTCTCAGAAGTAAATTAATTTGTCTACAAACTAAAGTAAATGTAAAATTGGTCCTTGAAATCCAACACTTTTATTCGTAAGACCCTTGGCAGAACAAAAGAGACTCATTAGACTTACCGTGAAGTTAAAACTCATTGACATCTTATATATAGGCTTTACTCAAATTATATGTGTTGGCTTTGTGGGGTTTTGATACTATTCTTTAAAAATAACTGCCTTTTTTTCTCATTCAGCTGAACTGTTCTTCTCTAGAAACTTTCCTTAAAATTGTCAACTATTGAAATGTCTGTTATTTCCATGGACTTCCAGGATATCAAGACATTACCTCCAATTAAGTGATTTTTCTAAAAAAGACAAAGTTCCCTAGACACAATAGAAGTGGGGTGCCAACTGACCATTAAATGAGCACAACCACTTGTCCCTCTGTGTGTCCCTCTCCACCTCATGACAAGTCAATCTATACTGACAACATTTTAGAGTCAGTGTTTGTACAAAAAATGTCAGGGACTGATTATTTCAAGGATTTCATTCTAAGCAAAGGCAAACTCAGCATTGTTGCCACAGAGGACAGTGGAAAACCTCCTGAAAGAGGCCCTTCCTACATAGAATGAGCAGTGGACAAAAAGCTTCTTGAAAAAAAAATCCAGTTAAGAGCAAGAAATAGGCAAAAATGATAACCATGAAGCCAAAACAAGCCTGATTCTGAGTTTTTGAATGAGAAAAACAATTCTTAAAGCATATAATCACCTAGTACTGGAGACAAATAAAAAAAGAACAGGATATGGCCAACACACGGAGCAATAATCAGTGCTACAGATGAAAGAACACCAAGAGAGATGTAAAGAAAAGTGGGAGGATAGAGGCTCTGACGTATGTTTACCAGTGAGCCTCATCTGCAGCATTCAGAAGGACGAGTACAGAACAATATGACATAGAGGAGGATGATCTGTTTGTGCACACTCACTGACTTTTATCTACCTTTTATTGTGCCAAGATCTCTTAAGAGTTTCATTGCAATTCTAAAATCCCTCAGTTTTGTAAATCCTGCCTATTGGGGTACCTAAAATAGCTCTGTAATGTTTTGTGGCCTGGAGTCATTGATATCTATTCTCAACTTTAATTCTCTTTTAATACAGATTTTGCCAAGAATATATGCCAGCACATTAGAAAACTGTTAAACAAATCACTTCAGGGGAAGTTACTTCTTAAAACACAGTGCTTGGCCTGAGGTAATCACAAGGTGGCTGTCATGGCTACAGACTATTAAGGACAGAACACGGGAGCAACTGTTTTCATTCTTGGAGAGGCCCCAAAAGGTGGTATTAGGCAATAGCTTTTCTATCTAGAAAACTCATGTGTTGGATAATGCAGAGTACTCCAATCCTGTTTGATTCAGTGTGTATATGAGTCACTGTGGTACTGTGGCCCAATGCCACAGTGTAAAATCCCCCAATCCTTCCCCTGCAATTTCAGTGGGATATTGCACTCTTCCCTTTCTGTCCCAGACAGTGCAGTTTGTGCAGATTTGCTGTGTGATTTTAAACAGCTGCTGCACATCACTGTAGATGCATTGTATTTCAGTGGCAGGTGAAAGGAATTGTGTACTTCAATCTAATTGTATATACAAGTGGTATACTACAGCTTTTTGAAGACACTGACAAAAGATTTTTAAAGTATTCTAAGAATCTTCTGAACGGAGAGAAAAGATATTGTAACAGTAATCACTAATATTGCATGTTGTATATCCTTAAAGTAGCCTTGCCACAAGTTTGAAATAAGCATAGGAATACTGTGCAAAGTCACATAGCCACTTGACAATTTTTGAAAATGCATTCTCAGTCCTAGACTGTATTATTGGAACTCCAGTGTCAATGATCTGTAGCCAATTTATGATTACTACTTAAAGATGAAAATCAAGCATTATTTTTTCTATGAAATACTGTACTTCTGCCTAACGTTGCTGAGCTGTTATAAAAAGCCTGTTAGAAAAGACTGATTGCTTCCTGGATTACAATGTTGCACAAGTAAGCAATTTATCTCAAACATGCTGTAATCCTGCTAGATATTGGAAAAATTCACCAAACCAAAAATTGCATTGCAAATTTTCAAACTTACAGCTGTTGAATTATATCCTGCCAGTATTTTGTGGTGTAGAGTAGACAATCACATATTTAGATATTCAGAAGATACTAAAATTTATGCAAGTCAGGAAGACTGAGGAAAACAAAAAAAGAATATGACAGTCAATTTTTGTCCTCAGCTCCACTCTAATGAATTCAATGGCATTAGTTTGTATTTAATCTATACTAGCAGAGCAGAACATTGTTTATTGTCTGAGACAGACATGGACTGGATTAACTAGCTTTATTTAAAAGCAAACATAGTCCTAAAATTGCTGGTATTTTGTCTGTTATACTATCCTATACTGTCTCTATGGATCAGCACAAAATTGAAAGAAAAAAAAAGGAATTCACGTTTCCATAAGGACATATTACATACTTTTGTTAGTTTCTTTTCTGTGCTCAGTTGGTATCTTAACATGAGAGAGGGCGAGAGCCTGCAGAAGTAAATTGGTGCATTTTTAGTAAGACAGCTATACTAGAAGAAAGGATGCTTTTTAATAATGTATTAACTAGTGTATTAAAATCCAGCATGAACAAGACAGTTCACTTCTAAGAAGTGTTAATGGGCAGAGAGCAAATCCTAGACCCCAGAATCATCCCATCTAAATAAGACATCTGAACCATGATCATACTTCCCAATAATTCCCTATACTTCCCTACAGTCGAATGACACATACCTTTCTAATACCTGTATAACCTCCTGGTAATGCCTACTCCTCATCATTGATGATGAGTTCCAACTTAGGTGCCACAAGCTATGTGGGATTTTTCCTTCTGTCTGGCCTTCTAACTCAATTTCTCCTTCACCAACTACACATACTTAAATGACAACATCTCATCTATGCTAGAATTTGAAAACATGCTAACTGGCATGCCCACATGGACATACACTCCATGGAACAATTCCTTGCCTTCCCTGGCTACACTTCTAATGTGCCTGTATGCACAGAAGGTGAGGATAAGAAGAAAGAGGAAAAAAAAGCTCTAACAAATCTTTTCTATTTCCTAAGGAGGCTGTTGTTTTCCTGGGCATAAATTTGGAACTTTTGGCTTAATCAGATTTTCACTGATTGCCATATTTGGAGAAAAACAGAGCATTATCATCTGAGACTTACCATTTCAGGTCATCCAGCTGAGTCACTGAACATCATTAAATACTACTTCTATAGAAATAATGCATTAGGAAGAGGAGACATTGTGCAGTGCCATGCAAGTTTTCCTGGCATGAGAACAGACTTTCCGTATTACCCACAAGTGATAAAATCATAGGTAGTCTTTTACAGGTTATTTCAAACCACTCTTGATAAAATCTTGACATGTCACCATGTCTTTCTGCAGCAGGACTATGCCATAAGACAGACTACAGAAGTTACATTCATCCATGGGAAAATCCCTATCTCAAAATAACTATTCTTGCTCTTGGTAGTCGTTTCATCCAATGTCTGATACAACTCTAGTTTCCTTTCTTTTTCCATAAGGATACAGCAGTGGTTACCTTTGTCTTTGTGAAGCCAAACTTTGACCAAACCAAACCAAACCAAACACAACAAAAAAACTGTTGAATACTTTTAGAAATGCTTTTAAACTAAGAATGTAGATAAACTTTCACTTAATGATTAAAGCAACCACTTATATGTCACAAACAGTGGCAGCACTGGGCCATATTCAACCAGGTGAAATAACTTTGTAAAAGGCACATTTCAGAATATGAATATGCAGTCTCTTATTACACTGAAAACCTACAGAATTATTCTCCTCTGCAGGTGCTAAAAATAGAATTTTCCTTAAATTGCCTTTAGAGAAAAGTGGGAGGTATCAATGTCAGTAACTTGCCCTCAATGCTTTTGTAAAGTAGGCAATTTATTGCATTATTTGCGGGGAACCTTTCTTTCTATTACTTAATTCTTTTTACCAGAGATAATAGCTTGACAGTCTTGTACTTTCTTTGTCATTTGGACACATTCTTTGTCACGTTATATACTAACATGAACTGGTCAAGTCAAGTGAAAATTATCTCCCTACATATGACTACAACAAGGTCCTGATGGTACGGTAAGAGGTTAGAATAAAGGTCTTTAAAGTACTGCTACCTTGAAACAGTTAATGGAGCTGAGAATTTTACTGTGCCTGCTTTATGAAAATATAGAATGTACCACAATTTTGTAGTGTCCCACATCAGACTGATCTTTGAAACCTTGATGAATCCATGAGAAAGCTGAGTAGATTTTGCAATGTTACTATGAAAGCATGGAAGGGCTGACAGAATATTGCATTGAATCACCTCCCAGATTTTGGCAAGATTTCTGGTTCACGTTTAGGAGTCATGTCCACAGACATGAGCCACTTAAGCAATGTAAGTGTGAAGTTATGCTTTTGCCTGTTTGTTCTGGCAGCCCACAGACCATGTCCACCTTTCTGAGTCCTACTGAGATCTAAAGAGCAACAGAATGCAGAACCCTACCTTAATGCTTCCTTTCTGTGTCCTTTTAGGTTGACATTTTATTGAAACACATACTTACCAGATACTGTTTCACTAATAGTCTATAACGGTAGTTATACTGCATTTTCCAGTATACTTAAGTTGTTTCAGTCTTTCCCATTTGGTTTGCACCAGACTGAAATGATCATTTCTGATCATTTCAAAGAACATTAAGAGAAAAGGGAGGCTTACTACCACACTTATCCCATACCTTCCTTCCTGGCCATGCTGTCTGCTGTGACTAAAATACATCTGCTCCTAAGTTTAAAAGTGTTTCTGGAACAGCAAGTTCCAGGTCATAAATCATTATCTAAATAGGGAAGAACATAAGACAATATGACTAGGGACCAACCCTTGTCCTTAAAATCTACCAGCTGTCTCAAAGCAGGATCGAATACTTTACCTTGAAATATCTATGATCTTAAGGTAAGGCTTGAAAAGGGCAGAAAGGCACAGGTGCATTCTTGGCAATTCTCTTCTCAAATCATCTCCCATCCCTTAACTCTGTAAAAACAGTACATCATACCATGTTGTGCTGTTACAGATCATCTATAATATTTAAGTCTTCCACATGGTACAAGTGAACAGTTACAAAAAATTGCCTTCAAATGACTAGACTATGTAGCTGCAGGTGTGATGTTTATATTGTGGTGTTCTGTGTCAAAAATTGTATAAGCCTGTTGACTGACATCAATGCTGACTATTCAGCCACTGAAAAGACCTTTTTAGGAAAGATTTGCCATTTATCAGCTTTGCAGTTGCTGGTTACTCAAGTTATTAGCTATTGAAGTTACTAGTTATTCAAGACGCTGACAACTAAGAGCTACACTCAAGCATGTCAAAACTGCTATTGGCAGTAACATTTGGAGAGATTAGATGGCTCAGGAAACAGAACCATAATCTCCAGAATGTAAAGGAAAACACAGAGGCTATGTCTATAAGCTTGACAGCTGACATAAGTGCAATCCACAGGTCCCTTGACAAAATGCAGAATACATTGCAAAACATTTCCATAGGAGTATGCCAATGTAGCAGTGGCAATGAAGTGTATTTAGCACTGATATTGATGCCATGCAAGTCAACCAGTAGAATTAGACTGCACTCGACCAATAATCTGATTACATCATTGAGGACACAGATGGATGAGGACACGATGTACAGTTTATCCCTTCTCTGGAGACTTCAAGTGTGAATGAGATCACTGATTACATCCAGACTAGAGACACTGAGGCAGAAGTGCAGTATAAACATCTGCAGACTGAAAAGCTCCAGGCAAAAAATTATGTCTGAAACTGGGGTCCATCACCCCAAATCATATTTGGTAGGCAGTCTTATTTGGTAGGCAAATTAAGCAGGCTGCTAGGTGACCAGATGCATGTTCTTAAACAATAAGGTTTTACAAAGAGTGTTTTTGTTATATTTTGACATGCTTGATTTTCAAAGACTACAAATTACACAAAAAAGAAATCTTTATATACAGGTATATCATTCATAGAGTTTGTGTAGGAAAGCATTATCATTATTGCCATTTAAAGGATGGGAAAAAGGAAGCATAGGGAAATGACTTGATGTTGTTTCCCCACCACAGCAGCACCAATGCCAGTAACAGAAACAGGTCATCTGCTTTGCTGACCAGACCTCACTGCCTCCCAGATGGTTAAGTTGAAAAGGAACAGAAATAAAAATACAACTTTACTACAGTAACAAATAAGAACAGCAAACTGGAGGTTTTGGAAGAGCACAAACCTGCCAGAGTCAAAGATAATTATTTTATGCCTGAATTTCTTTCTATGCAAGGACACAAAACCAAACAACCACCTACATACAATAAAAGCTTGATTTCATTGCTGTAAAGCTAGACAGTCACTTTATGTGACAAACTAATCTGACACATCACAGCAGTTTCACTGAAGTCTGAGTTTCTTGGCTGTACAGAAGGGCTGACTGTGTGTATGTATGACTTAGGAACAAAGCATCCTCCTGTAGCACCTCTTAGGGGACTGGTGGACAGGAGGAAAATCCTACCTAAGTATTAGGTAACAATGAATCCCAAATACTACAGGCGAATGAAAATTTATGCATGTGGGAACTGGGTAGCTGCTTTGGAAAATATTGCCCAAGTATGTGAGCCGCTCTGAAACAAAGCAGAAGGAAAAGACAGAAAGAGATCAATATGACTTGAGATGCAGAAGAAACTTGAGGAAAGATGAAAACACTGCTCAGGGAGCAAAGAGGGGCAGAAATAGCCTATAAAGTCTTCAGAATTTGTTATCTGGTCTTGTTTTGCTGCACACATAAAATTCAGAACAGTAACATGGTCAAATTCAACTCAAGGATGTTCAGCTTCTATCTACAAAATTTTCTTGCCCATATAGTTTCAAATGCTTTTCTCTCTCTTTTTTTTTTTTTTTATATGTGTGTATAGCTAATGGTAACTAGCAACTACCTAAGTCACTGAGATTTAGGCAGCAAGAAGTTACCAAATAACTACAACCAATTTCCTTCATGCACTGTACCCTTACAGCTCCTCAGGAGAAAGTCAGACCAAAGCAGAAGTAATACAGAAAACACAGAATGATGGAAAACAAATCAGTCTTTGTAGACTTTCTATTTGAGAGATATATGTTCAACTTTATATTCAGTGCAGAATATAAGTAAGATGATAATTATAATACCTACCACCTGGAACAGCACACCAAGAGGAGCATGTTACTGACAGCAAAATGTTTTTTTCCCCACTTCTATTACTGATCACATAAAGGTTGTTTTACCGAGCTAGTAGCCAAAATGCCATAACTCACTTTTTAAGTGTGCCCATTCTTACAATGCTTAGAGCAACACGACCTATAGTTCACTTGAATTTACCATTTCGTCCATCAAGCCATATGTATTATACCAGATGCCAATGTTTCAGCTGACAACAGCAGAGCAATTTGGACAATTGATTTGATCAAGCACAGATCGGGGGCTATTTGTTTCTAGCAATGAAACAGGAAAAAAAAAATAAAGATTTTTAAATCTCCAACACAAATATTAATCCAAAATGTGTTACTGAACCATATGTGAGTTTTGCCTATCCTCGACCTTAGACACACACAAAACAATGCAGGAAATTCCATATTCCACTGAGGGAGGATAAAACATTTTAGTATTTTTTTTTTCCTTTTTTTCCCACTCCCTTTCCCAGTGGCAGCTGCTTGAAACTCACACAGTTGAAATCTTAGAGTAAATGTTACGGTGTTGAATTGTAACTGACAGAAAATGAAAAGGTGAAATACATCTTCTATCAGCCTGATTTTACCTACATACGTATGTCTGTGTGCATTCACCCACAGACAGACAACTGTACAGAATTTCAGTTCTGCCAGCACATCAACCCGTACCTTTTCAGTGTTTGTACTCCTTGGGGCATCTACAGCTTAAGCAACTGACTGCCATGATTACACTAAGAAATTAGGGTCCTGCAAATATATCCACTCAGGAACAATGATTTGCCAGCAGAGATTCAGTTTCAGGATTAGTCCCTTAAACTGATTTTGTTTTAAAGATAACGTGCTCAATCACAGCTTAATCCTTCAGAGCATATGGAGAAACACTTTTTTTTTCTGATAAGAATATAACAGTTTTCCTTTATTTTGCCTTCTAATAAATCATTTTACCTCTTGTACCACAAAATGTACTGCATTGAAAATCTAAATCTATATGATATACCTAATCAATCAGTCCTGTCTTTTTCCATTAGTCTGGTTGTCCAAATATTGGGAAAAAAAAAAAAAAACAAAGAAAAACTGGAAGACATTTATATTCTGTAAAAAATAGTTTGGAATAATAGTTTGGGATAAATTTCTAAATAACCTACAGCAATAGAAAGTATTCTGAAAAGCACTGTTTACTTGAGTAATTTCAGAAAATATATTTCTTAACATAGGCATAACTATAGGCATTTTTTTGTATTGCTTTATATTTTTATTATTGCTTACCTTAAAGGTAAATACAAAGAAGGAAGCAATTTTATTTCTCATTCTATTTTGATAAAAATAATTAAAATTTTACTTAAGCTCACTTAAGAAAAGATGAAGCTTTTGAGAATGCTTAATAGATGTATATGTGACATGAGAAAAAGTACAGTAAAAACTTTTCATAACCCTTTTGTATTTCAGCAAGCAGTTCCACTTGTAAGAATATTAGCTATGACAGACTATTATACTGAAAACTTCAATAATAAAAAAGTTGATTGAGCCCTTAAAAATGTCAGGGTTCAATTAAGAAAAAACATGCTAAGAAAGATTAAATAACAAAAGAGTTGTAATAGCTTCGCCTGTTGAACTCCAAAAAATACTTCTTGTCTTTGAAGTAGTAAATAACTTTGTGAGCTATATCCTGCTACCTTCACTCATATGCAATCACATATTATCTTCACAAAGGTTCTAGCAGAGTCAATGGTGTGCCTTCTGAGGTCAGATGCTACAAGATGGGTACATGTAAATTACCTGATCCTCTAGAGGAAGAAAAAAAGCCCTTGGAAAGTTAACACATTAGGAGATTTTATTTGTAATTACAACCTAAATATTTGGATGCAGTTCAGTATTTCTTTTGTATTGTATTTGATCAAGAAATTACAAATATTAATCAACACTCTTACATTCAAAGCCCTCAAGGGAGAAACACAGTTCGAAAGATGCAGATGTTGTGCCAGAAACTGATACAACACTTTGGCTGTAGCTGTATTTTACAAGCATAATCTTTAAAATAAAGCAGCAGAATATAACATAAGTTTTGGAAAATTCTTAGATAAACTGACAATTCTTCTAAATGATGATCTCACAATTACGAATTCTTTTATCAAAATGTTAATGACAAAGAGTATTATTCCAAGATCTAAAAATATCCAAGAAAGATCAAGGATTCCATTTAATTTTTAGCAAGCACTTTAAAATTACATGCTTTGTATATCTAATCACATTGTCACTTGTTACATATACTAAAAATCTCTATTTGTACATTCATTTGTATCTTTACACAACACATTATTTCATTGCCTCAATTCATTACACTGATATTTATTGTCTATATACAGAAAAATGGATACAGATTAAAAAATATCTCCTGGCTTAAATTTGTCAAACTTATACTTGGCCTATTATCTCTGTCACTATTTAGAGGCATTATACATTAAAAAAGAAGACTGCTTCAGCTCACTAATCAATGTTTTAAAAAAATCTAAACCTCTAAATATTTCTGAAAGACTAATAATTTTATACAAAGTTTTTTTCCCTACCTGTCTTTTCTATCACAAAATGTTCAAAATGAAGGAATAAACAAAGATCGAGCCTGCTGCTTGCAATGTAAAAGCTGATTACTGGGAAGAACTCAAAAGAAAAGAAATTTATTCAGACTGAAAGCATTAAAAGCAATTCAAACTTTCTGGATTACATCATTGGAAGCACTATGTAATTTGTTCCAATTGATGTCATTTGCTCACATAAAGCCATTATTTTGCAAAGCACCTTAGCATATTTATACTTTCCTTCCTCCTAACACTCCGATCAGACTCACTTGCACCTGACACGTCAAACACATGGGAAAGACAATGCAAAAGAATCGAGTCTGACAAATATATTTTTGCCCAAACCCAACTGATATTAATACATAAAATGCTACTCCATATGTATTTTTAAGCATCCCTTTATAACTGAAAATGTGAAAAGAATTGTCCACATTCTGTTCATACAATGACCTTGGATAACTCAGATCCGTTCTTGTGGGATTTGCAACTCTTTTCCTGAATGGATTCAAGATGAGGTAATGCCATTCAAAAGGGGCTGAGCAGTGAATCGTTACATGTAGAACTCAAATATCCTGGCCCCAGTTCTAACCTTGTAATTATATTTAACTGGGTCAGTGGAATTTCTTAACTTCCACTACTTGTTTCTTTGCTTCCAGATTTAAAAAGTGCCAGGTTCCTATGGACAATAAGCTACTAGACAATATTTCAAAGTAACGCTAGAAAAACATTCAACTGAAAGAAATAAAGATATGTGCAAATGATACATGGGGGTCACAGGAATTACACTTTTGCTGCTCATCTACACTGTGGCTGGTAAACTGCAGTGTGATAGTCACTGTGCTTTGCTTATTGTACTATGGTAAGGGTAGGCCCTTATTGTTTCACTGCATCAGTAAGACAGCCACCCAACTGCACATACTGTTTTTAATTACCAAACAATATTCCTTTTTAAAAGTGCTTTAAACAACAGAATTTGTGTGAAACATAGGATAATGATTTGTTTAAAATTACTCTGGGGTCAATTAAAATCAAGCTACTGCATTACATGCTGTTAGAACTGAATGCAGTTGTGAAAAAATGTGTTCTGTATCATTTGACCTGACAAAACGAAAATCTAGCATTTGAAAATCTCTAGAAAGATAGTGGCACAGCCACTGCAACTGTTAACATAACATATGCTTATATTTTTGGACATATTAAGTAAAACTGAGGTATCTGTCTCAAACTATTTAACCCCAAAATATACCAGGCTAAGCCTCTAAAACCTCAAAAACTGAACTCTATAAGCAAAAATTCAATAGGGCATAATCTTGTGCTGTGTGAGGCAAGATATTCATAAGAAACTTGTACAGATATAGAGATATACACAGATATATAGGTAGATAGATGTAAGTTTCCTACTCAGTTTTCTTTCCACAAAGCAATATAGAAAAATCACCAGCTAACTAGTAGATTATGCAATGCAGACTTTGAAGTTTAAAACAATTCCCAAGTTGTCTTTATCTTTGGCAAAGTTGTTTTTATTATTATTATTATTTTATTTTAAATGCATGCATCTTGTCTCTAAATATATATATTTATATATATATATATGTCAATTTGAAAAAAAAAAGGACAAATTAAAAAAGAACAGTAGAAGTAGTAACATTTCTCCCTTACCTTTCTCATCTTTGGTGGGTCACTGGTAATATGTGTCTGTCCCTCAAATCCTGTTTAAAAAGCATTTTCTTAAATGTAACTTTGGAATGGCAAGTCTGACAATACTATAAATCACAAATGTAGCATAAATAACTGTATACACACACCATTAAAAGGCATATATCTATGGTTTCAATCCTGTGCTTTCTTAATAAGAATAAAAGTTCGTAGTAAAGAACACCATAAAGCATGCAGAACAATGACAGTATTGCATATTCCCTGTAAAGTGCAGATGGTACTAAAGCAGATTTTAAGATAAAGATGAAAATTAAACCTCATTCACTCCTCCTTGTTTCTCGTCTGGGAACACACACACCCACACACACCACCAAAGAAAAAGAAATACCAAACATATTCACAGCTTATAAGTTATCTGCAGCTTCTCACACTGGGTGATCAAATACTAACTAAGATATGTGCAGAGAGAACCAGCTTAAAGGCTTTATTTCTTTTCTAAAGTGGGCATAAGTTGACAGCCCCAATTAAAATTAATACTTCTCCAGTTTCCTCTGCTATAATGAGTTAGCTCAACAGGACATCAGAATTAATCATTCTTCACATTATATAACTAGTGAAATGTCAGAAGTTTTATATACAAACACTAGTGTAAACATATTCAAAATAATCTGTTTTTAAACTTCCATCAGAAATGAGTGGTTAGATTCTTTGCACTCCAAGGTTATATATCAAAAGCCAGCATGCCATGGACATTTCCCCTTTCCAGTTAAACCTCAACTTACCTTGCATAGTCAAAAACAGCTAGAGAAACTAAGCTGCTAGAAATCTGAGTTCTTTTGTCCACTATCTCATCTTTACGTGCCTATTTTTCCATTCTGCTGCCATCTGCTGGCAGCACATTCATTCTACACGACACCAGACCGCATTTGATAGTCTCCTGTTGGATCACTTACCAACGTTACAATATGAACCTTATTTTCCATGTTTCTTGGCCAACCAATCAGGTACTGTTACATTTCCAAGTCCAAAATTTTCAACATCAACCGACTGTATTTAGGGATCAACATGATTTTTTGGCTCTCAAGAAGCATGCCTCTAAAATGGTGTGCATAAAATATTTAATATTGGTATCTTTTTAAAATTTCCCTTTTTCGTATCATTGAAACTGTAAAAATATTTTCAAGCACCAGTAAAACTTTCTGAATCTCTTAGCTGCTCTTGTCAAAGTACAATATTGTATCTTGAAGTTTATATGCAACCACTTCCTCTTGAGGTTTTGTGCATTTTCAGATAAAATTCATAAGAGCAGTAAAATGCTATCCTGAGACCTAAAAGCCTAATAAATAAAATGCAACATAATATAATTTCAGAAAAGTAAGCTTAATAAGTTGTGCAACATGCAGTATTTTTAGGCTAGCTAGTTTTTAATTAACATTCCACTTGAAGAAAGTGATAACAAAGGATATTATAATCTACTAATTTATAAAATATCATGTTTATGCAATAGATAGTGCATGAGCAATGCAAAAAATGGAAAATGGTTTTATGCAGGTGTAACACTTTGAAACAGTACTTGTGCTCTACACGTAACAGAGAGCTTTCTAATGAGAAAAATTAAGCAATCTTACACTGAAAAGTTACGATGACTAGTCCCTGGATTACAGCTGTACTTGGCTCACTAGTGATACGAGACAGCGCTATTGGTTTTCCAGAAGTTACAGGGACAACCACACACCAAACAAACAAAAAATTATCTTCAAGCTTTATAAAGGCAACTTTTGTTCCCTTGCCTGTAGAGGAACATATTACATTTTACTACACAAGCAAGACACTATTCAACAGCCACTAGCTAAAAGTTCAATAGATGCAGATCTGTCCCAAGGATTATACTGACAGACATCTTCAAGGAGCCTGCATGTGTTCATTGAGCTTTGGTTTTGTTTTTTTCATTGTCAGGTCTGTCCTGTAGCAACAAGATACAAACTTTGCAGACATGAAGTTCTTCTGAATCTACAGATGTACATAAATGAATTACCACACTTCGTGCTGTGAAAATAATCTAGCAGTTTCAAGGCATCTAGCTCTTTCTTCGTCTCACTACTTTGGCTAAGAGAAACTGAGTTCTCTCATACTCTGTATGGACCACAGTGAGGCATCACGTATTTCAGCTATAATTTTCTCCAGCTAAAATCCACAAAAGCTTTTGTTACTGAAGTTTTGCCCTCTCATGCAAAACAACTGAAGTGATCCCCAGACAGGTAGACCTTAACACAAGTGGAGCATCGATACAGCTTTATATCCAAATCAAAACACACATCCTATGACTTCTTCCAATGCTGAATGACATGAGCATGACTGCATGGAAGTGTTTCTGCTGCCTCAGCACGGGAAACAATGTTCCACTAAAAAGTCAGGAGGCTCTTCAGAAAAGGGCCTCTAAAAGGCAAAGGGCCTTTGTGAGTCATCAGGCTGATGGAAACCTTGCTGATGAAGACCACCTCCAAATTTTGAATGCGTTGACTAATCTGAAAAAACAAAGTGGAAATTAAAAACCACCAGAGCCCTATCAGTGCAATTTCTTTATCAGCACCATTGAATATGTTTTACTCCCATCTTACATTTTGTGAAAACTTATGTGTTCCTCTGTGTGCACAAAAATATCTGTGTTCATGTATATGTGTTTACCTATGTAGGGTATATTGGAAAACCCTTGCTTGAGTCATTAACAAAATTAATCTCATAGGAGAAAGTGGGAATGACTGATGGTAAGGACAAGGCAACCTGTGCTGGAGGAGCAAAAGAAAAAAACTTAAAAAATAGTAAACTACGAATTTTGGTGGAGTTTTGAGGTACAGCAAGAGGTCTGAGTATAATTTTCAAGAGTACTTTAACAGCAACAAGATTTGAACCATGTGCTCTTTGAAAAGTTGATGTAGAATGGCCATTTTTGATGCACAGGAGCCAGAGTAGAGCCAAGCAAAGGATGTAAAGTTCAGATACAGTAGTTAATGAGGACTTTACATCAGAACTCTTAACAAAGTCTTCATTACATTCCACAGGTATGTTACCGGATTTTAGGGAAAAGAATTTAAAGAGGGAATGATAAATGTTTCATTTTGTTGAATGTTTGTGCACTTCTGCAAACTGTCATCCTGGTGCATTAGAAGTATTTCAGTACTTCAGCAAATGCTTTACAGAACAGACACCTGTAAAAAAAGTCAGGTCTTGATTAAGGTAAGGACTGCCATCAAATTCTCAAGGCTCTAGAACAAGCACTTGAAAAGGGAGATGATAATAGAAACATGAAAAAGACTTGGGAAACGTTATTTTCAGTGGATGTACAGTCTGAGAGACTAGTTATTTTAATACAGTATAATTTTGATTTATCTTTGTAGTGTTCCTATTTTACTTTTTAGAAACACCATAACCTGTGGGACTAAAACAAAAGAACATCCTTTTTCTTTCTTTCTTCCTTTCTTCCTCTCTCCCTCTCTCTTTTAAACATAAGTTATATAGTGCTTCTAGGAGAAGCTTATACATACATGCAGCCAGTTTAATACCAAGACAATCAGTAATTTATATGAGTATTGAGAGAAAAATATCATACCGTCTTCATGGAAAACTAAACACAAGATTCCTTGGCGTTGATATAATTTCTTCTTATTCACTTACTAAAAACCTACATTATTCCAGTAACATATTTGGATTATATTTCATATATGTATCTGCTAAAATGCCTGAGGACATTCTGAACCACCTTTCAAGAATAACTACTCTTATTTTCAAGGCAAACATTACGAAACACTGAAATGTACAAATATGAAACATGCAAGAACAAACAAACACAAAGATATGAACATGGCCACAAATCCTTTTCCATGTTTTAGGTAATAAGGTTATTATGAGCCAGTCCAGGAGGAGTTTTCCAGGTACTACCATACAATTGACACATATGCATCCCACTTTACTTCAAAATTCCCTCATGTCCAGTACTGAGACAAGTAGCTTTTTAAACCGGAGCACGGTTTACACAGACCAGATGCGACCATAAAAATACAAGCCACTTGAACCTTAATAAAATACACAGTAATGAAAATGTTGTAAAACAGATACTAAAAACATAAAATCTTAACAAGCTTAATCACAATGAAACAGGGTCAAAGCCACTACGTCCAGCCATCATTTGCAGAAAGCCAACAAACACCAGATGTGTTCTGCTTTCGGGCAGGGGGAGGACAAAATTAACTATTTTGACCATTGTAACAATCTAAAAACAATACACAGGCAAAATACCTAGAGCTTTTAGTACTTCACTAACTTGAAAAGTTCCAGTTTTGTACTAAAATTCATTCAGTCACAACTCATAATCTATCCCATAAAAGAGACATCTGGTATGTGTTAATAGTGTACAAACTGAGGGACAGTTGGGATTTCTCTCCTCTCAACCCCTTCTTTAATATTATTTTCTGAAGAACTTTGCAAAACTCTTCCGAAACAAGCAACTCCAGTTTAATGCAGATCTATAAAATCCTAAACATTACTTTTAGTAATGTTTAGTAATTTTACTCACAGATCCTCATGACTTAGTATTTCTCACATATATATGAGGTTATTTTATTTGTCATAAAAAGTAATGTTTGCATGAAAAAGGTTTGAAAATGAAGTAATACTCATATTTAAAAACAAGTGACAAATGTGACAAAGCAGGGAAATGGCTTCTGTATTCCTCCTGAGAATGAGTTTAAAAGACTTGAATCATCTGCCACATCCAAACACTTTCTCTCAACGTTTTCCTTTTTGTAGGCGTACAGCTCCCTGATTACCAAACTTTCTGAACCACTACAACCTTCAATTTCTTTTGGTGGGCGCTACACTCGTTAGCATGATCTGATAGTGTTATGATGCTATGATTGCAAACACCATTTCCCATGGTTTCATAAAATAGCATTTATGAACAATTAACTATCTCAGGCTCTACAGGACAACATAGTACTCAACTCAGCGCTGGCTCTGCAAGCAGTAGAAACATATTTTTGCAGTTATAAATTACTAAGGTTCAGTTCTCTGGGCTGACATCTGTGCTTGTAGAGAAACCAGGGAAGATGTTCACATAAGTGTAGGATCAAAATCTCTAATAACGAGCAGCCCAAGCATTTTAAAAGCCTAAACATTTATAAAGCAAGCTTAAAAAAATTGGTTGCTAATTCCTTTGTTTGTCTTTTGGTTTTTAAGCCTTTGCAAGCATATTTCTCCAACTGAGGCAGGGCAGGGGGACATGACGCAACGGACACCTTGATTTTTTTTCCCTTCTGAAATAAAAGTGAGGATTTGCGACTCTGTAACTGCAGCTTCAGGAGAAAAAACACCAAGCATCATAAGGCAGACATAAAAATTACAAAGGACTGGCAAGAATTTATTATTGCAGGATTGAAGTATGAGACTGCCAAAGTAACTGAACAATTATCTAGCAGCCAAGTTGCTCATACAGTTTTCTAAAAGCAAATAGCACTATATTCCAGATCATCACATAAAATGAATGATGTAGGGAGATTTAAGGTACTCTGGGGGAGTGGGCAGAGGGAAGGGGATGGAGATAAAATTAAGGCTAAATACAGTGAAGCACTGCCACGGATTGTCCAGGGAGATTGTGGGATCTTACTCAGAGGTTTTTATGAACAGGTTAGACAGACATTTGTTGGGAATGAAGTACAGTTTATCCCCTCTCCAGGCAAAGGAGTGGTCAACGTAAAATCTGGGTGTCTCTTCCAATCCTACTTTCTGTGGCTTCTACGAAGCAAGCTTTGCCAACTGAGGAAGAAAAAATACTTTTTAACAATTCTCAAGCTTTGCCATCGTGTTCAGAAATGTGCTTTTAAAAGAAAAGCAGGGCAGTGAAAGCTCTAAAGGTTCAAGCTGGACATTCTTTATGAGATATTACTGTTCGCTAGCTCATGCTAGTGCATGTTAGTTCTTGGATTACTTGTTCAATCTCCAAACATGATCACCACTGCCAGTTTTAAAATTCTTACTACTCTGAATTCTCTAGAAGTTACAATCTCTTTCTTTCTCTCTTTTTTCCCTTTATCTGCAAAGGAAATTCCTTTACTCTCCTTAAGGATACACACACACAGAGACGAGCACATATTTAAAAATAATGTATCAACCCTGCACTGATCTGTCACCCACCAGACATCACCCTGTAAATCTCCGAGAACAATTTTGTTACTGTCAGGTAATACTCTTTCTAAACATTGACCTTTAATCACTGCTGTAAGTAGTTACATCTTGAACTGGGTGGATATACACTGTCACCTGATATTTAAGATATCAATCCTAATTTTATTTATGTGCACACATATGTGTATATTTATGAAAAAAATCCTCTCTGGGGAGAAAGAAAGAAATTATAGCAAAAATGCCTAACATCATAGCAAAGAACAGAGGATATCAACCCAGGTGAGGCACTTTCTCAGTGAAATCAATGGAACTGTAGTCATTTACACCATGGCTGACTGGTTTTGATTCTGACACGTCCTCTTGAAATTTTTATTTTAAGCACTATTTCCCTCTGTTCAGTGAGCATAAAAACCCCAACTCAACGCAGACTTAGAGTTGAGTTGTAGTAGGTCAGACTCACTCTGCGTGAACCAGCAGGGAAAAAGCGGACTCTGAGAGGTTTGTGCCAGGGCCATTGTCAGACTCAAGTGACTTCTTCAGAGGCCTTGAAGTAGCCAAAGCTGAACTGGCTGTGAACCACTGAATGTGAAAACTACAAACAAAAGGGCAAAACTTCCCTCAGAACCAAATCCTGGGAAGAAGCTCACAGCCCAAGTGAATGTATTCAGAAGGCTCACCCCGCCCCGCAGGAGCTGGCTTCCGTTCAGCTGCAGCTGCTATTTCTACAAGGTACGGGGCTGCAAACAGAGCAGCAGATGTGAGCCACTGCTCTCCATTATCCCACGGGGCACGTCAGGCTGGTGCAGGCCTGGTATGAAGCCAGATCCCCCCTCTGACCTGGCCACGAGCTGACACTTGGCAGTCCTAAGTAGAAAATTGTCCCAGGCCTCAGCACTGTGGCATACAAGGGCCTTCCTCTTCCAGTGCCAGCGCCAAGACTGGTCGCCCAGTGCTTTGGAGCAAAACCAGGGTGTAACCTAGGACCATTAGTAGATTTTTTTCATTGAGATTTGAACTCTGATTTAGTCCTGTAGTACAGGGCTTTTATACTGCCTGCATCCCATGTAGTTTCCTTTGTTTTCTTAAGTAACATGTTTAAGCATTAGGAGACATACCCTCAGCCGAAGATGGGATGGCATTATACACCAGTGAACCACCTGCCCACGCTTTCATAACTTCATTCTGGGCTTCAGCAATACCCTCTGCACACCTGGCTTCAAAAATATCTTCAGTTTAACTGAAGACTATGTTTAAAAGAAAAAACTATATAATGTTTTGTTTGTAACACTGTTTTATGAATGTTCCTAAATTCTTACACTGAAGATGGAGGAAAAAATACAACACTTCCCAGTCCATCTTCAGTATACTGTTAATTAATTTGTATACTTTGTCTTATGTCTGTCCTTACCTAAGTCCTCCCTCACATACATGATCCCTGTCATTCCTCTACATCTTCACCCAGGAGCTTCTCTGCACTTCCAAATAACTTTTATGCCTGCAAACTGAATATTTATTTTCTGTTTCTAGGTATCTTTTTTGACACAGTAACTACTATTATAGAGTATCACAGTTTAGTCAAATGATGTACAGAAGAACTTTAGAAAATTTCTTCAAATTCTGTATGACAAAATGGTCTCTCTTGTTATTTTCACCGCAGCCCCTACTCTCTTTTGCTGCGATCTATTTCTGCATTTGGGAATAATCTCATGGCTTCAAGTTCTGCTTAATCTACCTCCACTTCTATCAAAGCTCACTGCTTAGGAACCTGCTGGATAACCTCTAGATTGCATGTCTTGCACACACTTTTTAATTTATTTCCTAGGCTGTACCAACTAATTGGTTTAATGAAATGATCTGTCATCTCGTATTTCAAAGGTAGAGCCTGTCATGCAGGAATCCATCCTACTTTTCATGTTCATCAGGTACACTGAAGATGTCAAATGCAAAGGGTCTATGAATCTGTGAACCTTTGAGAAATAATTTTCTATCTGGGCATATAAGGAGACAACAGTCTTCTTAGTCATTTTTTCATATAGTATTTTGTACCTTTTCCGTTTAAGAGTTTCATTTGGGCTTTGCAAAACTAAAAATCTTTGCATTTGTTTCAATTATAGAGCTGCTCCTGGCACACTTTTTTAAAAACTAACTCCTACTTAGATGTTAAAAACTGTCTGCAGTTTTTATTCCCAGTTGTAACCATGCTATTCAGGTGCAGAAGTATGTTTTAAAATGCAGATATGGGTGTGTGTAAGGGAACATAAGGGAATGTGTCCTAATTGTTTAATGTAACTTACAACATAGCTGCCATAATTAAAATAATTAACAGTTCTTCCATAAAGTTATCTGAACTTCTACTGACTCCTGTATATAAAATGGCCACAGACCTAATGAACATATTCAAATGTTTTGATTAAATGTAGAAAACAATGTAGTATCATCAAAATAATTTCTTTCTTTGAGTAACAGTCCTAAGACTGGAGAGGAAAAAAAATATTTCCTATTAGTGAAAACAACTGTCCACATTCTGTTCCTAGCTACAGATTAATTATGCTTGAATTAATCTGAAGTGTATTTTATCTAGAGTTATCATTCTAGCTCTGCAACAGTGTAACAAGGAGAATTTGGTTTAATTTCTACTTAAAATAAACCACTAATTTCATACAGTTGTTAAGAAATCTGCAGTCTACGTATATTTTGTTGATGAAGACAATCTTTCTGTATGAGCCACAAACAGGGAAAGATCTGTAAGTCCTTCAGGACATTTAAGAGTACTCTTACTTTTTGCTTATTAATTTACTTATGAGTAGTTATCTATTCAGTTTTGCTTTAGAGCATATTTCTTTCATACAGCCTCATGAGCTTCTATGGTAGAGCTCCTGCCATTCCATAAGGAGATTAGAATGTTAAGCAGATATTCCTTACAGCTTCCTCTATGCATACAGTCCATTAAATGCATGTAACCTGTATCTCTTGACAGTGAAAAAGTAATTTGACAGACAGAAAAAACACATTTAGCAATAGTTGGCATCATGGAATTAGTAAGAGCACAATGAAATCACAAGGAATGTCAATGCAAAATCATGCTTCATCAGCCAGCACAGTACAAAATCACCTCTAACAATACCTGTTTTAAGAACAATAATTAGATTCACAATTTTTTCACCTCTCAAGTCACGTAAAAATGGTGGCTTATAAGACAATATGAAATATCGGTCATTTAAGAACATGCAATGCAAATACAGACTATTTCTTCCATAAACCTTCTCTGAATCTCAAGACTTCTTCCTGATAAATGGGTTACCCTTAAAAAAAAAGATAAAAATAAAAATAAAAAGATAAAGTTGTCCTTTAGCAGTAATGCAGTTATTATGACAAACACCATAATGTCAGCAAGACAGGCTGGTTTAACCAAGAATAAAAGAGATTAGGACCTAGGAAGGATGCTCTTGTTTGCTGGCCCCCTTCTATCGTGGTAGTTAGGCATCTCACAATCTTTGTCTTCATATTATAATTGCAAAGTAAGAAATTATTATAATTGCCATTTCACAAATGAAGGAGAAACTAGGGGCTGTATTTTAAAGCTACTTGGGTGCCTAAAGATGCAGATGGGCACCTACTGGTATTTCAGCTCTTACCCTCATTAGCAGATTTAGTTGCAAATTCTAGCCTTGGGCAACAGTGTTTGATAGCTGTGCTGTCTCTTAAATCACCAGGAATATCATTATGACTGTCTTTCTGAGTTTTGGGTTTAGTGTTTACGTGTAACTTTAGTTAAATGGAAGAATAGAAGGAGACTACTCCAAAATGGGGGAAAAAAATAAAACAGACAAAGTGAATATACATGAACAATTTGCAACAAAATACGTAACAGGCATTGGAATTATGCCAAGACAGGATATTAAATACCTAATTTAGTTATATAGCAGTTGCATGGTCTTAGATGTATTACCCTTGCACTACTTCTGTCACATTAGTTTCTCCTTAATCTAACACTAGTTCTGAAATTCCAGTTTGTAATGTTCCATTCTAGGACAAGTAAATCTCTACATTTATTTTACTCACAGCTTTAATGCCTAGTTATTTACCTTTAGTATACTGTGTCTTTCTTTGAAGTAAAAAAATATAAATTGTGAGCTGTATCGGGTTACACACAACAAATAGTACATTTACACAGCTAAGAAATTCACTGTTCACAACTTGGACACTATTTAGCATTAAATAGGTTAGAAACATTTGCAAAAAAGCTCCCAATAGAAATACTGCATGTAGGGGTGGGCAACATGGGTAGGAATTCACAAATAGGTACCTTAAATAATCCCAGAAACATTAATACTTCAAACTCCCTGAATAAGAGTGAAATGTTAGAAGGCTGAGATTTATTCTTCAATTTCCATAGCACGGTTCACAGATTGTACCAGATCTATATGTATATCATCTCAAAAATAAAAAATGTATAGCAAATATATTTTACATCTTGGCTTGCTTCATAGCTTCTATAAAATGTAATTGTTAATTGTAACCAAAGTATTGTCACTTGGACTAAATAACAATTGTGCCTGTAAAGTGACAGGAGTATTAACCGACTATAATTCTGCTATATCAGGTGATGTGACAGGAAATAAACTGGCTTCAGTTTGCAGTTCTCCTTGGTGCCACATTCTTGCCAGAGCTGTCACCAATTTCTCTTCTGCAAGATAACCTCACAATTCAGAAGGTCTCTAGCTGCTGCCACTATACTTCAAAATTTTCTCTCCATGGAGGTAAGTATGCAGAGCCACACTATTTCATTAATGATAGATCAGTCATTGAAATACTCTAGAGAATGAGATGCTGCTTTTTAGCATCAAATAAAATCTAATCCTGCATTTAATACTGTATGTAACTATTTAACAATACCAATAATGAACAAGGATTTTTAAATGGATTATAACTGCTGTTCAATCAATTTCGATAGCTGTTTAAAAAAAGGTAGTTATCTTACTTCCTTTGAACTTCACAATCCCAATCTAATCAATTAAAAATAATGCTGGTAAGGAAAAGAAAGCAATACTATGACAGAGAAAATACAAGTTTCTATTGTCATTCTAAAATAATGAGAACCTTTGGATAAGCAAACACAATGTTGTAGAGAGATACTGTGACTTTTTTTTTCTTCCTGCACCTTTGAAGGCTCTCTGGATGTTTAGGGCAGATGTTTTGCTTTTCAAAATGATTATATTACCCAAAAGTTAAGCTCAATGGCTACTGTATGTAAGCCCTGGTAAATGTGGTTCTCCTCTAAGACAAGACATAAAGCTAATGTTGTGCCAGGTAAATTTTCATTGCTTCTTCTCACCTTAAGACCAAGTATCTCCTTACTGTTTCTGAGCTCTGTAGTCTGAGTACACTAAACCAACTGCCCCTAATTTATCCAGCTCTTCCCTAGCTGAATGCTAGTTCAGCCTTACAAATAGATTAATAGCTTCCCCATGCCATGCCATCAATGCCAATGCTTGGACTGGGCTTTAGGACATGTTACAGGATTAGCTTAATTGCCAAGACCTTTACCTAATCATCACATCCATCAAGCCACACCTTAGCAACCCATACTCTATGCATTTGTTCAAAAACATCAGAGTAAAGGGCAAGATTCCCAATCCTTTTACTTATTGGACCACTGATGCTACCTGCGAAAAATAATACATCACAGAGAAATCCCATGAGATTCTACCCTAAGTAAAGGAATAGTAAATGCAACAAGTAGACCTAGAGCTTACGTTATTCTTGCTGCTAAAAGCAGGCTTATCAAAGTATTTAGTTACTGTGCATGCACTCTCTATCATATGCACACGTGCATGTGTACATGCACATGCATACACACAATCCTCTTTTTCTTAGGGAAACAGCACCCCTGGTCTTCTTGCCTCAAAATTGCTGGCTGAACATTGAGTCCTGCACTGCTATACAACATAAATCCACTTGCATACCACCTACACCTGAACTCAGGACAAGAAAAAAGTAGGTCCGTGTGCCATAACTGCCAGCTGTACATACATGTATCTGACATTATTTTGTTTGTAGCAGGTACAAAATACAGCCATGCTAATTAGCTGCTTGGCATGTCCCTTCTCCCACCACCTGCAAATCAGCAGAGCTCAGCATGGTTGGCACCTCAATTTTTTGAACAGGCAACAGGGCTGACCAAAGCCAGTCGGCACAAAGACGGTACTACTCTCTCTTACCAGAGGCACTCATTTGTAAGATTGAGTGAAGTGATGCACAGAGGGAAGTCTCCCTGGCTTTCTTTAAAATGGCAGAGCACACAAATATAGAGCATCTTGATTGAATGGGGGATTAGTTTTGGAACTGACAGTACCAACACTAAATAAAAATTAAAAAAAATACTTATCTTTCTTTAACAGGAGCAACCAGAATGTGGTAGAGAATAGTCTTTAAAGAATAAAACAAAGGCCAGAGTACATCTACGCAATCCCTCATCCCCTGCCATCTTTCTGGTTCATGATTTACAACACCACAAATGGTGCAGCAGACATAATAACAGCAAAGTTTGATGTGAAATGATTTTTCCAGCTCCCCTTATCTTCTCTAGTACCAAAAAAAGCCATGTATGTTGTACAGCATTTTTTCCTCCCACAAAATATCCAGAAAGCAGCCTCAATATACCCATGCTTTAGAGTAGGAGAACACTGGGCAGGCTGTCAACGCCCAGCTTTATTAACAATATTCTGATGGAACACTTCTACCACAGCCCGCACAGTGCAGGGGGAGGGATGGGGATGTTTTTGGAGTGTTGCAGTTGAAGAACTTATATTTGCTTTTCTGACATTAAGTCTCTGTTTCTGTGTGTAGCCACCTGAACTTATTTCAAGATGGGCCAAGACAGAGTCTTCAGAAAGCAGATATCAAACAGCCATAGACCAGTGAGGCCTTGGAATATTGCCTTTTAAGAGCTGTGTAGTGAGGAAAGTCTTTTTGCTCACTGATTTTTTGAGAATAGCAAACCTGTTATACACATGTGACTTCTGCTCAGAATAAAACACCCTGCATTTGATGTCAGGAGTTACCTACTTATTGTAATCCAAAAAAGCACCGTAGCTCCTAAAATCAGATGGTGATGGTAGAGCTATCTACTTCACTTGTTGACAATATATCGTCTATCATTGCATATTATGTTCTGCTGGAGGACTGTAGCTGGCAGCAGAGATAAAAATGCCTGTTTACTTTGTGCTAGGTATTGCAATTTGGTTCAGATGAATACCTCCAGGGGAAGGCAGAAAAGACAGAAATTGCACCTTTTCTGAGAGTTTTACAGACTGCTCAACTGCTGAAAGGTTGTGGAGTGCAGATGAAACAGGAGGGAGCACAAAAACTGCAGCATGCAGATAGCCTGTGGCATAAAAAGAAGTGGAAAGATACCTGAGAATAGCAGGCAGCAGACATGTATCCAAGCCTCAGATCTGAGAGAAAGACTGACCTTTCCCTGAGGACCCAGCATAGTCAGTGTCAAGATCATTGCAACCTAAAAAGCTATTGAAAGTCGCTGGATGGAGAACAAGACTGAAACAAAAGATTTGTCCTTCAGTTTGTACACTAAAGGAAGTGGAGATTTGTTTTCAAACCATTTATTTTATCTGAACTTAACTGTTTTGTGTTTTTATATCAAAAGCTTATTGCTCTGGTTTGTGTCCAAACACTGCTGGGCTCAGTATACAGTTTGTAAGCTGTCCTGATGTTTTTGTGAGCGCATTTTCAAAGAAAGGTGCAGGAAGATATACTCCTGACACAAGTTTTTGGGTACACCTCCTTGAAGGAGCATGGCAGCCAGCCCCAGGAATGGTGAAGGCCCGGCTGCCCTGCTGACAGTCCTGTGCAGCAGCAGGACAGAGGGCTCGTGTGTAGGTCAGGCCTGAGACACAGATGCCATCTGCCCTGTGTCAGCTGCCACTGGCGTTAGTGCACGAGACCTGCTAGGTCAGTGGAGAAGGCTGGGAACATAGGTTTAAGTCCAGCTCCCAGTACAGTTGCCATCCATTTTATAAAAAGTGGTCAGAGATAATAGGAAGAGACAGTAATAGTGCGGTGTTAAAGGGACGGCAACTGCACTGAGGGCTTGACCTGGGCATCTGGTTACTAAACTTACAAAGGGTCCGTGTTAGGCTGCGTGTGAAATTGGGTGTGTTACTGATACAGAAAAGTCAAGTGTGTCCTGGGCTGAAAGGCCTTGTTGGCAATGTTGCAAACGTTTGCAAGGATCTGTGGGTTGATTTTTAAAAGTGTCAGAAAGGAGAATGTGAACCTGACAGTGACAAAGAGAAGCGCGATTGAGGTGCCGAGATATGGGTGTCTATTGCCATTTTTAAAAAATCCAAGATGTCCTGCCAGATCACCTTGAAGTCTGTTTCATGTCTGCTAACCCTCTGCAGATGCCTCACATACCCAAGGCCATACAAAAATGTCATCAGGTGCTTATGTGTAGGCACCTGAATCCTATTCTCAGTCTTTCAGAGGGACTTCAGAGAGAGTAACTGATTATTATTCTTAGGCTTTGACTAAACAAAATATTTATTTAAGATAATTACAGCTAAATATGAATACAAGTGTAATTCTGCCAGTCCGGATTGTCCCACAAGGGGGGCAGGAGGGCGGGAAGGAATGGAAAAAATCAGTAATAGTGTTCTGATTGGAGCTCTCTACAGCTCTTACATCAAAGACTGTAAAAGAACTACCACAATGGAGATTTGGCTTTCTAACTCTGTAACTCCAGAGCCAGACAAGAAGCTTCACAATTGTGAACAAGCTCCAAGATCTTCTCATTTCACATTCTGGCTCTCTGGTGGCTGAGATGAGCAAAAAACCAAATGCACAAACTTGTGAGACTGACTCTCAGATATGACAGCTGGTGGTAGACAGCAACTGGGCGAACGCAGACAGGAAATTGTTACCAGAGAAGCAGACAGAATGGCAGACATTGCAGGCTCCATCTTAAACTTCTTGTTCTTTGGGGCATGTGACAGATTTGGAGCTGCTGTATAGTTATTTAAGAATACAGTGCATTAACTTGGTCATTAGAATATTTTTTCTACAGCTATGATGGTTTAATTCAGTCACAGTCTGTCTGGAAAAGTAGGCAGGAGGGAAAAGCGTGGTGGAATACATGCCACTTCTTTCTTTAAGAGTTAAAAGCCAATGCCAAAAGAGGTAGTTTTGGTTTCTTTTTCAGCCAATCTTTAAAACTAGTTCTGACCTGGACAGGCAAAGCAAGCAAATACCAAAGAACGTAAGAATGAAAACTAACAATAAAGCCTCATGCTCCAAAATTGTATTTTATTTACTAACTGGAACAAATCATTAGTGAGATAATATTTACCCACAAATCTATGTTTTCTAATTCCCTCTTTCCACTGCTGTTGTCTTACCACAAGATACTCTGTGTTTGAAGAAGGCTTTTTTAATACAATACACCATGAAGCACAGATTCCCAAGTAGAACTGTGAGTAACTAAAGCCAGCCAGAGAGACAAAATAGTGGATCTGATGAACTAAGAAACCTGAAGTTTCACTTTGAAGTACAAATGGTCACATCTTCCCTACTGAGAGAAAGACACATGCAAATGCCTTTCAGCCTGCTCTTCTCTGTGATTAAACCTGTATATCACGTGACAACACCACACACCACTAGCATTCCTTATATACATATGCGAAACATAGGTGGTTACTTATTGGAGAGATGCTGCAGCAGCATTGCACAGCAGCTTGTATTGTGGTTGCATCAACTTGGACTGAGCACTCGGAGGAATCCTGCTAAGAAAACCAGATCTTTGCTGCAGATCAGCATTGTGGTCCCTCCCTGTCACTTTTCCAGAGTCCACCTTTCCGTCACGTGATGAGAGTGTCGTATGGAAGAGAAGAACTTAGAAAAACAGGAAACAGCAGTATTATGAATGCTAGTGCATGAAGCAGTGTTCTCCAAGACTCTAGGCTGAAAGCAGCAGTATTATCAATATTAAGACTAAGGTACCAATAACTGGATTTTGTCACTTGAAAATGCCAAGACTTTCACTTCTTGCTCACTGAGAAATTTATCCTAATTGACTGGCAAGAGTCATTCAATTCAGAGGGTTTAAGTGTAACTTCTTTTAGAGAGGAGATTACGATGAAAATTAAGCAGTCAGTCTACTTTCCCTTCATTGAAATGGTAAACAGATTTTTCCTCAGTCCTCATGAACTTGTAACATTATTTGAAGTCCCACAGAACTTTTCACCATACTTCCCTAAGTTGTTTGAAATGGAGCTCATGGAAGCTTCTTGCTAAAGCCCCAGATAAGAAACTTAGCTTCCTCCAAACATTTAATTGAGGGCTACAGTATATCTTTAACAGATCACACTGGAAAAACCTTTAACCAAATTCCCAAAGATACTAATGGAAGTCATTCAATTAGTGCAGCACAATGTTAAAGAGCAGGTAAAACTGGATATAAGACATCATAAACGGGTTGTAAGACGACATTACCTTTATGGCAATTAGAAGCATTTTTAAAAAGGTATACCCAATCTGGTGGCCATCACACACAGCATTTTATCAGACCCAAATAGTGGTGGCAAAAAATGCACTTATCTGGAGCTTCCTAAGCACCAGGGACCATGTTTTCAAAACTGCATGTATAATGCCATACTTTCACACCTAAAAATAAGCATCCTTGTTTCAAAAAACTTGGGTCATCTAGAAGACTGTATTAAAGAATAAAGGAAGCTGACACTGGTGCTCTTTGAGAATGATGTCAGTTACCTTGTTTATGCTTATGCTGGGGAAGCCACTTTGGGAAGTTTTAACAATTACAATGCAAAATAGGTAATCCACTTACTGGAATCACCAATGCAACCTCTACTTTTTGAAATCAGTTATTTTAAAACAGATATATCTTTTAAATTTTAGTGACAAGCATACACCTCATGTTTTACATGACTTAAATCTGAGTCTACCATTTCATTCACATTAAGTTTTTAAATTTATGCTACAGCGTAATTTAATGAATCTTCTGCCACTACAAAAAATATTCCCTTAAAACATTTTATGGTGTTGAATTTCTAGATTTTTAACTTAAAATCAACTACTACTTTTCCAGGAGTTAGTCTGGTATGAGACTTATTTTCTGACATGCTTTGCAGCACCGCGGCTGGACAGAAGTTAGCACGTATGTTGCTCTTTTTTACTGGTCAAGTATGTCCAGCAGTTTATAAAATACATATTTTGAGAGAGTGGTTACAGATCTCTATCATTTAACCAGGAATACTCTTCTATTATATTCACTTACATCTCACGGCAGGATACAGCAGTTTTGTATCTAATTGACAAATTCTTTTATATGTGTTTACCTAGCCCCTCATGAATACAGTCCAGGATACCTTTTCCACCAGTGAGATAGAAAGATGTCTAAGTGGGAAGTACGTGCCACCTGACTAAACAAAGAACAATAGGAGGCCTCTCTCATATTCATTCTCCTTCAACAAAGAAGCTGCAGTTTCTGAACTTTGCTAATTCCCTTGACTAACCCAAGAAACTGACCCTTCCTTCTAGTCCCAAACTCTTCACACCATTAGTGAGTTGAATAGATGGCTGTGGGTTTTAGGGTGATGGACAATACAAATGATTTGGGTTTCGTTAAAAACAGGGGAAAAAATGGGGATCTAATTTTGATAAGAGAATGAGTTTTAGGGTCTCAGGAAAAGGGAAGGAATGTAAACAAGGAGACAGGAATGAGACAAGGAACAAATTATGGAACTGCTGGAAAAGAAAATAAAAACCTGCTCAGGAAGGGGAAAGTTATACAACAGTAAGGATGGGGTGGCAGGGAGGGAGGAAGGGAGTACACTAGCAAAAGACACCGGAAAAGATACCTGAAAAGGGAATAGTAGGGCAAGTTTACAACACTAGTACTTGCATGAATGTTTTATTCCCTCTAATATTTATTTTTTAATATTTTCTTATTGGCCATAAAGAAATTCCACACGGTCTTTGAGCCTGCCAGTATTACGTGCAGCAGAGAATCCCTCAACCTGTCCTAGACCTGTCATAGAAAGGCAGTATCCAGTAGCAACAGCTGCAGACAGGTGATGTCTGTGTTGCTGAGTAAATGACCAGAGATTGAGAGAAAGTAGATAATCTTCAATTTATCAGTTTACTGGTCCTTAGGTGTCAACACTCCTGATACGTTCATTAAGTCAACAAGCAGTCCTGCAATCTATTAGCTACATCTCTTCAAGTTTATAGTGCTGAAATGTGTAATTAATTGTATGTTGTTACATTATTTGTTCTGCAGTCAAAAAAGCTAATCCATTTCTGTGTTCTAGCTAGTTAGCTAGCCTGGGAATCTTTGTATATGTTGATCATTTAATGCTAAACAAGTGAGTTATTGACATTTAAAGTCATCACAAAAGACTCTTATAACTCAAAAAATCTGTTCCTGTGAGTACTTTAAAAACAGCTGACCTTAATGCAAGTGATTGCATGAATCCAAAAGAAAACACACTAAGAGAAGTCTAGCTGGAAATTTCAACAATCTTTTAATCCTCTCACAATTCTTTATATTACCATAACTCTTCAGGAAATCCACCATCAAAATTAGGCAATTGCAAACAGATGTGTGGTGTATTTTAAATCGTTGTTGATATCCTGGTTACTAAGCTAAAATCCCAAACAGCACAAAAAACATGAACAAAGGGGGGGGTCACAATGCTCCCTGATTTACTCAGTTCAAGTAACAGGAACCATATACTATCAACTTTATTATCCACAATACCACTTATGGATCAAGATGGCACTTGTCTTACTTCTGTAAACAATTTTTTTTCTTCTCTTGGGATAAGAAGAATAGCTTATTCTTGACAATGGAATCAGTATATGATCATCATCTAATCACTTGAAGAAACCCTTCATACCAGCCAGTAATTGATAGTATAAATGTAACACCATAGTATGAATTTAACTACAAAATCAGTTAAGGCTCGCAATAAAATTTTGAATACAACAGCAACAGAGATGTCTACACTTCAAGGTTGAATAGAATCATAGAATCATTTAGGTTGGAAAAGACCTCTACAATCATCTAATCCAACCTTTAACCTAGCATTGCCAAGTCCACCATTAAACCATGTCACTAGGCTCTACATCTACACATTTTCTGAAGACCTCCAGGGATGGTGACTCAAACACTTCCCTTGGCAGCCTATTCCAATACCTCACAACCCTTTCAGTAAAGAAATTTTTTCTAATATCCAACCTAAACCTCCCCTGGGTCAGCTTAAGCCCATTTCCTCTTGTCTTATCGCTTGGTGCCTAG
Source organism: Anseranas semipalmata (assembly GCA_013399115.1). Classification (NCBI taxonomy): domain Eukaryota; kingdom Metazoa; phylum Chordata; class Aves; order Anseriformes; family Anseranatidae; genus Anseranas; species Anseranas semipalmata. The sequence continues at coordinate 327,339 of VXAA01002408.1, forward strand.
GAGAAGAGACCGATCCCCATCTCGCTATAGCCTCCTATAATTTATATAAATATTTATAAAATATATATAAAGGTAATTGTAGAGAGAATACATATCACTAAACTAAATATACAACCAATATGAATTGCATCATGAAGGAAACTATGCACTCGTGATGTGTGAAATATGTCCAAACATTTACTTTATCTTCTAAGCCCACATATGTAGATTTTGAGTACAAGTAAATCTGCATTTGCTATTGCTACTATTCCTTCAGCTGGAAAAATGAACAGGTATAAACCAAGAGAACAGGAAAAATATGAGAATAAAGATGAAAAGATAGCATAGAATATTGTTTTCAGATAATAATAATGTAAACAGAAATAATTTCATCGAGATTAACATCTTAGTAAAACAACAAAGTGAAAGTGTAACTGAGAGTCTGAACCTAAAAACATTCTAAGTGGGATTCACCTCAGCTACCTGACTCAGTCAAAAAGTTAGGCGTCTATTCTAAGACAGTCATTCCACCTCTTTCTGTAGTCAGTCATTCCAGAGGCAAACTCATTCTGCCTATTGAGGGCAACAGTTTTAGGATGGCATGGCTCACTACCTTCCCTGACTTCAAAGGGAGAGGCACCAAACTTTCAGATGGCTAAAACCACATGACAAAAATCTGTTGTTTTTTTTTTTTCTTTTTTTCCTGTTACTATCTCATCCTATCTTCCCTGAATGACTGCAGAAACACAGTGAAGAGCTAAAGTGAAGAGCTACGTACAATCTGAGCTGATCAGATTCTGAAATCTGGCTCTTCCAACACCAGACCCAGCCCTTCATGAAAAATCTTACATAAAAATAAATACGGAAAACACATTTTTATTAATATTGTTCGTAATGGAGCACCAAGACTGTGAAGCACTGATCACTTCTTATAACAAAGATGAGTAACCTTTCATCAACTGATTTGTGTATGTGTTATTCTGGTTTAACATTAAAAATATTTTATCTTTTTCATCTATTATAAAAACGAAGAAAAAAGCTATATGAGTGTCTGAAAAAAGCTCTGTACATACTCAAGGATGATAACCACATTTGTTTGGTTTGTTGTTCAGGCACATAATTTTAGAAAGGGATATTCATGGAAAAAATCAACTGGTGGAAGACAATGACTAAAAATGTTTTGAAAAAAATGTAGTTTGTGAAAAAGATGTTTTATGTCTTCTTTGCAAAGCAAATGAACTGAACCACATGAAAGACAGAATTTTTATATTACAGTAAATTTTATATTAAGCTGCATGAGAAATATTTGTTAAATGAGGCATTAAAAAAAAAAGAGAGAGAGAGATCCCCTCATACTTCATTGCCATTCCATCAAAACTGATGAATAATTAGGAAGAAAGGCACAACAAGCCATGAATTTCACAACAAAAGAAAATGAAGAATGCCATATTTTTTTTTTCATATTGCCATGATAACAATCTGTAAATACGATCCTGAATGTTAGACCCTTCCTTCAGGTAGTTCAAATTTATATTTACTCTCTACTCAAGTTTGCACAAGACTCTCTTTTCTCTACAAAGGAGCCTTCCTCTCCTTTTAGTTTCCTACAGCAGTTTGATTAAATTGTAATTACTTTTTCTTCTTTTAATCTAGTTTCTCTCCTAGCTTTCTAAATAACTAAATACTTTTGTCTCTTTGAAGACAAATTATAATGTCTTAGCAATAAAAGTTCCAAACATAACCAAGTAAATCTAGTAACTATAGGAAAGGCCACTCAATCCAACTTCACTGATAACCTCTGGGTAAAATTGCAGAGGTCTGCTCAGCAAGAAGCAGCAGTCTAAGCCTGTTAGATCAAGCAAGTAATGAAAAATACCTTTATGGCAGAAATTGCGGTGGCATGCTGCATCTACTCTAAAACAATTGGTACAGCACTAGGAAATGGAGGCTCTCTCACAGGTACATTGGACATGTCATATACCTGTCATTACGGTGAAATCTGGACACTGCTTGCTTATGTTCCAAATGGCAATCCAAGTCAGGCACCGGACCAGTCCTAAAGCAAGGCATAAGAAAAAAAAGCAAAGAGAAAAAATCCCATCAGCATCCACATTTGCAAAAGATACCTTCAATGCCATGCTACCAATCACTTTGCTCTTGTGTGCTATTTATCATTTAGTTTGTTCTATGACAGAAAGGGCAAAAGACATGCAGACCTCATTTAGGCTTATCCAGTTCAATGGTGAGATATGAAGAGAAGAATTAAGTCTGCATATGACTGAAACATACTGTGATAAACATTATGCCAAACACTAGCTATCATCCTGGCACTGTATATTGCCACATATTTTTGTATACTACTTGATAAAGAATTTCTAGCCAATATACCCATCTGTCATGTAAATGAAAATAATCCATACAAATAAAACATGGAAAATATGCTTGCAAAGCTATAACAAAGTTGTTTTTCTGTAACTATTAACACTTGAAGCTTTATGAATGCCTAACCTAAAAAATAATATCTTGTTATGCATTATCAATTAAGAGTAAATATTCAGTGAACAGTTGGTTCTACAAAACCATATCTTAAACCTACCTCAAGATTAGAGCAATTTATACAAAGTTTAAAGTATTTTTAAATAAATAAATGTTGACAGTAGCTACTTAAAAGCAACTCTCAAGTTGAAAACTCTAAACTTGAAACAGTCTGGTATGCATTATCATTCAGTCTTGATCTAGGAGATCAAAAGGCTATTGCCACAAAACTTATCTGTAGCAATAAATCTTCAGAACCGAAGTTAGAGCTGTTCACAGCCAATGGAGTAGAACAAAATACAACATTTAGGGACTGGGCAATCTGCTTATGACAGTGACAGAACCAATTTGCTATAGACAGCTTGCTTCTTTCCTCTGCTACTGGACATTTTGGAAACTGTTTATTTTTAACTTGGACCTCATACTTACCACAGCTGGAAATTTAAACAATACTCTACCAATATTTAAAAATAATGGAGGACTATTTAAATTCAATATAGAGGGTGAACACATAAGATGCCTATGTTCACTGAAAGTTTTGATATTTTACTGAATTCAAGCTCTAAAACAAAATATTTTGGTTAATTAAGACATGCTTGAGCTGTCAAAAAGCACTTAGTTGTAACCTATGAAAAGGACTGTGAGAAAGCCTATCCCAAATAAAGGTGGTTCTTTTTCTTCCAAGGGACAATGAACTTGTACTCAATTTAGAGGTGAAAAATATATACTGAATGAATATTTTTATATTTGGTAAAACTATGTATCTTTTAAAATTAAATATCTAAATCCAGTTCTTAAATATTGACCTTATATAATAAGAGCTTAACAGTTTATACTAAAATGATACTACATCTGAATGAAACCCTAGGTAAACATTTATACTATCATAAGTCATAAAAAATACATACACTATATTAACTTTGTACAAACTACTGAAATATTTACAGGATAATGAGTTCTTTTCAGTGTAAAACACTAAGATGAAGCAGACTTTAAATGATCTCTTTTGGATGCTATACCATACAGAACATGAGTTGTGGAATAATTTTTACTTTCCTAAAATCTCTAAGAATCTTTCACTGTCACTTGCAGTCATTCTCCAGCACAAGGTTAATTAGGAAGTGCTAGCTTACATCTTCTTTTTCATGAAAGAAAATAAATGTTATTTCCTAGGCAGGTCAACATAAAAGAAATAAAAAACCTAAAGTTATTAGCTATTATAGTTTAGCCTGCCAACCGAAATTACTTTGTGATGGCAAAAAATGTCTGATATCCATTTGATACTCCTTGACAAACTAAAACATCTATATATCATGAATAAACCATGGGATGCTAATGGCACTATGATCCTCATGTCTCCAGGGTATCCGCAGAAATCCATTATGAGTTGCTAGTGCTACACAAATTGTATAAAATTCAGTGAAAAACTTTCATGGAGTTGGTAGTTGAATCCTTGCTCTCATCAGATACCTCTCTGAAACTAATCATCAGAATTGGCATCTTCATGAAGAATCTCAGAAAAGAAACAAGATCTGAACTACTTAAGTGTGGGTATTATCTGTTGATCTCCTGTATTTCCTACAGGTTACCATCTCTAAGCAGGAAATCTTAATTGAAAAAAAGAACCCAAAAACATTTTTCTGAATGCACTAGGCTCTTCCATATCTGAACTGCAATTGATATAAAGACAATCTCACAAAGGAAAAGATTCTCATTTCTCTTATTCATGCTTTTATTAATAAAAATAAATGCAAATAAATTGTTGAAAAAAAATTATATTGTATAGGAGAAAACCTAGTCAGTGCAGAGGACTGGTGAAAGATGTACAATACTAGCTAAAAACCTTCTGATGGAATATTCAAAAATGTCCTGAGAGTCAGTAAGAGAGAACTGCCTGCAGCCTTCAATCCATTTGTAAGTAAAAGTCTGGACATTTCTCAAGAAAGAAACTATACAAAGAGCCCTATAGAAAGGGGGAGGAAGTCCTCTTCATGCCTTTTGAATTTCACCTTCTACAATTAGACACACTACACTGAAAAAAATCATTACTGGTTCAACTTGCTGCTATGGAAACTGTACTGGGTAGCTGTTCCCCCTTGGCAATGGAGATACTCTGATTACAACAGTTGAAGGAAAAGTAAAGTTCTACTTGCTTTCACCTGATCTAAAGAAAAATCTTACTTCAGCATTCAAAGCAATCCAAAACTGTTCTTCCACCAAAATGTTGGAAGTGGCCTTTCTAAGGCATGTCACAGTTTCTTACCATTATATTTTTGGTGTAAAAAGGACAGAATAAAACAAGTTACTTCAATTAAAAAGTGAAACAGGGAAAGAGCAAAAGAGAAAAGGATAAACAATATTATCAAAAACAATACTGAAAGATAGTGTCTAAGCTTAATACATACTTAATAGGTAAATAGCCCATGCAAATTGCACTAATTACTGACTTTGAGGGCTTGGTAACGGCTTATTATTTTAAATCAATCTGTATATAAAAATGCATGTTCAACAACACAAATCGTATATATAGTTAAAATACAAAACCATAAATCCTGGTTGGTCCTACAGTTGCTTTACCATACATTACCATTAATGATCCCATATTAAAGAAACACTCACTGAACTACAACCATGCCTGCCTAAAAGCACCCATTAAATACTCAGTGTTGCTACTGTTCGAGGAATACTTCTTGTCCACTCTTCAGTAGGACTAGTTACCTGCGTAGCTGTTTATCTTCCCTCAGCACACTGAAGAGTACTGCACATGACATGACACACAACAGAATACCGTTCTTGGTACACACTTCAAGAAAAAGAAATGGCTCTCAGTAATCTGTACCAGAGTAAAACTGGCAAACTTCAACAAGATTCATGCTCGTGTAGTTTAAAAAAAAAGTATTGACTCAGGCATTTTCTTTCTTGGGACTTGAAAGAACTCAATATACATACAACGGTTTTATTTGCAATGGTCACAGAAAGTTTTACTTTAAGAAGGAAGATTCCTAGTTGTGTGTAGGTACAAGTGAAGTTTCTTTGCTTCTACTATAGTGGAAAAATTGTTCAGACTCTAGTTCCCCATAGAGAAATACGACCTCTGTAATTGCTGTCAAGGTCAATGAGAACAGGGTAAGTGCCTAAGTGCTGGACATATAATTTACATCAGCCTGGAGCAATTTTAACATGAATTTTAAACTTTATCAACCTGTTTGTTTAATGTTTATTCAACCACCACAGTTTTGAAAAATATAGTTATTTTGAAAAAATAAAGTTTTCATGTGAGCCTGTTTGATGACAACTGCTTTCAAATACATGCATCTATTACAAGCTTTAGAAGATCTGTGGATTTGAATAATTAAATTGAAGTCAAATGGCATCACTCTCCCTTTTGAAATATCAACAAGTCCATGACAAAAAAAAAAAAAAAAAAAAAGGCAGAACCATAAATGTAACTTCATTTCCTCACAATTTCGGTATATATTTTCTGAGCAGTTAGTTAACTGCTGTTAACATTTATTGAATTTAGCTGAAACATCCCAATTCTGATACACAATCTGCAAAGTTCAGTCCCTGGACTACATCTGTTAACAAAATGCTTCTAAGAGAAAGCAGATTTATTTAGGTTTGAAGGTAATGTGTTCCCAATGGATTCCAGTAACAAGGCTGCATTGGTAGTGAAATGATAGATACCTGCAAGGATAAATTTTGACCCAAACATAGGCTTTATTTACCATTTCTATTTAACACCTCCTTAAATCCACTTGATGCAGTTCTAAGAGTCCTGGTATGCTAATGGAACAAAGTTGATACACAGTTCATTAACCAAACCAGAAAACACCAATCTTTATGATATTTAAAAGAAAAAAAAAAAAAAAGAGGGAAAAAAAAGGAACTAAAAGAAAGACTGTTAGTGACAACAGAAACCAGAACAACAAGCAACCTTTATTGCCATGGAAAAGGGAAGAATGCAAAAAGATGAAGTTCAACTTCTTTCTTTTCCTTCGCACCTATAGTTAAGAAAACACACAATTTTGAGACTATGCTAAACTTACCATAAATGCAGTCCAACCCTGTTCAAGTAGTGTCACCTAGAGCAGACTACCCAGGACCATGTTGAATCAGGTTTGACTATCTCAACAGATGTAGACTCCACAACCTCTCTGGGCAGCCTCTTCCAGGTTTTGACCGCCCTTACCAGAGCAAAATGTGTTCTTGCGTTCAGATGGAATTTCATGCATTTTATTGTGTGCCCATTGCCTTCTGTACTGTCACTACCAAGAAGAGTCTGGCTTCCTCATCTTCATTTCCTCCCATCAGGTATTTATACACACCAATAAGATCGGCCCCAGCCCTTCTCTTCTCCAGGCTGAACGGTCCCAGTTCTCTCAATCTCTCCTCACAGGAAAGATACTCCAATGCCTCAGTCATCTTCATGGCCCTTCGCTAGACTCAATCTTGTATGTATGTCCATGCATTGCTTGTACTGGGGAGCCCAGGACTGTACTCAGCACTCTAGATGTGGTCTCACCAGGTCTAACAGAGAGGAAGGATCCCTCCGTCAACCTGCTGGCAAGGCTCCTCCTAATGCAGCCCAGGTTGATGTTGGCCTTCTCTGCTGCAACAACATGTTTGTGAATCATGGTCAGCTTGGTGTCCACCAGGCTCCCAGGGTCCTTCTCTGCAAAGCAGCTTTCCAGCCATTCGACCCCAGCATGTATTGGTGCACAGGGTCATTCCTCCCCAGGTGCAAGATTCTGTATTTCCCCTTGTTGAACTTATTAAGATTCCTCTCTCCCCTTTCTACAGCGTGTCCGGGTCCGTCTGAATTGTGGCACAACCATCTGGCATTCAGCCACTCCTCCCAGTTTTGTGTCATCTGCAAACTTGCCAAGGGTGTACTTTGTCCCACCATCTAGGTCATTAATGAAGATGTTATATGCTATTGGCACTGGTACTGATCCCTGAGGTATACCACTGGTGACCTGCCACCAGTTGGACTTCATGCCACTCATCACAACTCTCTGGCCCTGGCCATTTAGTCAGTTTTCAATCCACCTGTCTATTTACCTAACCTATACTTCATCCTCTTGCCTATTAGGACATTGTGGGAAATAGTGTCAAAAGCCTTACTAGAGTCAAGGTAAACAGCATCTATTGCATTCCCTTCATCCATCAAACTAGTCACTTCATCATAGAAAGCTATCAAGTTGGTTAAGCATGATTTCCCCTTCATAAATCCATGATGACTACTTCCAATAACCTTCTTGTCCTTCACATTTCTGGAAATGGTTTCCAGGATTAGTTGCTCCATCACCTTCCCAGGGACTGAGGTGAGGCTGACTGGCCTGTAGTTCTCCAGATCTTCTTTCTTGGCCTTCCTGAAGATAGAAGCAACATTTGCTTTACTACAGTCTTCGGGAATCGCCCCCAGTTACCATAACTTTTCAAAGATAATTGAAGGTTGCCATGCAATGAGGTTAGCCAGTCCTTCAGGCTCTGTGGACTTACATACATCCAGTTTAAGTGTTCCCTAACCTGATCCTCTTCCACCAAGAGTGAGTCTTCCTTGCTCCATACTTTTCCTTGGGCCTCAGGGGCCATGGATTCCTATAGACATGTCTCTATATTAAGACATATCTTAACATAGTGACCAAAACCAACGTAGTTCTAAATCTAAACCTATTTCCAACTCTTCTTCATAAAAGATTGCACATGAACAGTAATATTTTATTTCAGTATTTCTCTACATGTAATTATTTTAAGATAGCAACTTCCATTGCAGTTCATGACAATAAGACAATATAGTAAAGAAATACCTCTAATACTTCTGAAATCAATGGACAATTTACAGAAGAGCAATTCCATCAACTGAACTATTCAAAAAAAAAATCTCGTAAAAAACAAGACAGAGCAGTGTTAGGTTACAGGAAAACCTATCCTGATTTTACATGAGCCTTAGAGTAACTGACTATACCAATTACTTCTGACAGTGATGAAAACAAATACTACCCTCACATATATGAGTTTTTTGACAGGGTTCTTTCCTAACGTGAATATTAAGGCTATGCACAGATTCAGAGTGATTTAAAGATTTAAAATAGAGACATATCAAAACCCACAACTATGGTGTATCCCAGGTGAAGCCCACCAGAAAAAGCACTCTGTCAAATTGGTACAATAAAATCCGTGCCCTTTCAATGAACTGAAAGCTTGGGGTCAATCAAGCTCAATCAAGTTCATTAATATATAAACATAGTAATAAGTCAAGCTATCTTACATAGGTTTGTTTTCATGCTGTCCCCCTCCACTCCAAATCTGCTGAAGTTGCATTACATTTAATTGATACAGTTGTTGTGAAAGGAGCTCTGAAACAAACATACATTTCTCAGCCATATGACTGCAAAACTACATGATAGATGGCCTGGGTTTAAGACTGCATGTGGCAATTTTAGTTATTCTCAGAGAGGACAGAAAGAGGTAATAAGTACGTTAGAATATTTGGATCAATGGGAACAATACACAGCAACAGAATGAAAGCTGGGGATTCTATCAATACTGTAAAATCAATGCTTTTCACAGTGCCATCTGGCAAACATCATTTAATGTAACATTAAGGGGAAGTATAAACATGATACACAGACATATGCACTTCCAGATTCTGTGGTTACTAAATTAATTTCTAATGAAGGTTTGGAAAATGCCTTCAGGGATACTGCCAGGTAAGATTCTGACAGACGTTCTGCAAGATCATGACAACATGCCTAATAACGACTGAGATACAAGAAATTCTGCTGTGCCAGACTTTGATTAAAGACAAACTTTGAAATAAAGAATCTTTGTTGTATATGCAAGAAGGCTGCAGCAAATTACATACATGCATCATAAGTACCAGAAGTGTTCTTTCACACATGGAAAAATATTGTCTATTGAGGACAAAAGAAAGTATGGATCCAAAATCTGGGTGCCAGACATGCTATAAAACTGCACAAAAATATGGACAGAGGAAAAAGGAAAAAAAAAATCAAAAACCAACCAAACAAAAAAACAAAGAACTCAAAGCCACACAGTGACCAGCTGCAACAAGCCAACAAATACCTCAATAAGAAGCAAAGTTTTTCCCTAGCAATAGCTGGAAATACATTGTCAATTCCAGGACTTACTGCAGACAGAAACGAAGGAGACACGCAAAATGTAACAGGCCTATTCTGGAAGTGACAAGAAAATTAACCTCACAAAAATCAGCATGTGAAATTGCATTGTTTCTCAGTATGCAGAGAATCAAACTAATGAGTGCTTTCTTATTGTTGTTGTTGCAAATATTAAGGGTGTTCCAACTCTCTCTTGCCCTTCCTCCCCAAAACCCAACAGTCAACAAAATTCTTTCTAAGGGAAGCCTTCAAGAACAGATCCATCTATATGGGGACGGGTCCATCGGGAGCACTAGCACAATGAAGTAACTGTCCCAAAAGTCCATATGTAGCTATAAGATGTTTACCAACCACTCAGAAGTGTCACTATCAATGTGATACTGGAGTTAAGGGAATTAAGTTTCTTCAGTGTTCTTTGCTGCAAGTCTCTATATTCAAATTTTGTGACAAGTCTTTACTTCTGTGATCTTAATCTAAAAATTCAGAATTATGTCATTAATCCCCATAGTATCTGCAGAGAAAATCTTTCTTCTATCATAAAGTACTAACCTTATTTTGCATGTTTACTTTCATCTCATATCAGTTGCAAAGACAAAGAATCACATACCAGCATTTGCTTGTTTCCTTGACCTTACACTTAATTTTTTTCACAAGTCTAAAAGGCCACTAAGAAAAGCCCATCCAGATACAAGTAGATGATATAAGCAAATCAAAATTATAAAATTAATTACAGCAACAATTTCTCATGGCAATTTGAACAGATTTTAACAATTACTCTGGGTTTATCTTCTATCAGAAAACACCTGTAACATATGTACATCTGTTTTGTTGGCAGGGGAACCCCAAGTTTACTGACATAATGGAAGAATCATATTGGAGAAAGGCAGACAGACATGGCTAGAACACAGCCACCAAGCAGAGGGTAATAACCTTGGAAAGAACAGTAAATCTTGCAGTTTGCATTAAGCAGGGATGTCAATGGCAGCAAAAGATGGAAGACCGAGGTAGAGCTCAGCGAGCCTCCAATTAAGTATATCTATTTGCTATGTATGCTCAGTGTGTATTTAGGAATAATTTTTAACTCCCCTAGAGCATGTCTGGACATGTAATCACTTTGGGATCAAAATAATAATATTCCTGGCTTTTCTGTGTGGTAGTAAATGAAAGCATCAATATGCTTTTCAATTACTATTTATGTATTATGACTCGTTAAGTGTTGTTTCGGTGCCATTCTTCCATACCCGTAAAGGGAGGAAATAGTAACGCCATTCCAAAATGAATGAGTGACAGCTACGCAAAGGGAGGAGGCCATATACAGACACCAATTCAATGGTGCTGCGCTTGCCTACTGTAGATATGAATCTGACCCAAAATACCAAACCAGGAGAGTCATTGAAAATACCTTTATTAAAAGTAGTCAACATATTATAAGTCAGAATAACGATCACTATTTTCCAAATACTAAGTAAGCTTCACACTTAGTATGTTTTTTAACTGAGGCTTACAAATTATTACAAAATAAATACACCCCACACGCACTCATTGCTATACTTCCATAAAACCTCAACATCCAATAGATCTTTGACTTCAGTTTTACCCTGCAATACGGAGCAGTTAACAGAGTAAAATGACGTGCTCATGGTTTCACCTCAAACCTGCAACAAAACCAGAAATACTGAACTCCCCATTATCATTACTTTGCTTTAATGTTGCAGCATTAAGGTAAAATCTACTTGTTTCAAGAACTTGATTCGGCTCCCCAAGCTTTGCTCAGGGATTGTGAGTTAACTGACAGGACACTAAGCTCACAACCACCTAACAAAATGAACTGCAGCACCATTATTTTCTACAGATGCAACACTGCATGCTTTATATCCATGCAGCTACGATAGCAAGAATTCAGTATCATTATTTAAGTCATGCTAAAGGGGGCCCTCAGGCTCAAAGTGACTGACAGCTCCAGCCCCCCAGAGCTCGGACACCACGTTTAGTGCAACTGAGAGAGACTCCGTGGTTCCTGCAGCGTCAGTGCTTGGGACAGACTGCGGGATGCCCCAGATTCCCATAGTATAGATGGCTCTGGGTAAGGATGACAACAATGACAAACACGGAACTTTCCCCACTCTGAGGCATGAATAAGAACAGACCTACCAGTTAAAAAAAAGGGAGAAAAATCACAGTCCGAAGCAAATTTTTTGTAATTTAGTAACATAATATTCCCAAAGAACCTTCCTATTTTTCAGATCCATTTCAGGCAATGAAAGTAATCAGTTATGTATGTAGCTTGACAACAATTAGCTCAAACATGCTTTAAAAAAATACATAGTTCAATTCCTGCCCCCCCCCCAAAAAAAGGCCAATGAAACATGCAAATATTTAAAGAATTTTGCTTTCAGTGTCCATGTACGCACGGTGTAGTCATCAGTATAATCTGACATCAGCAAACAAAGCTATTTTAACTTACTTTAATGAGAAGACTTTCCAGTATGCAAGTCTGGTTCATGTTTTTGTGCTACTGATCTGATTTCAGTAAGTATTAATGGGACACTTCATGGCCTGAAGAGAGATGGCAGTTTAGAAGCTTTCTCCTCTCCTCTTCAGCAGATTTTCACAGAGACACGTGCTCTCACTGAGCTAGAAGCCCAAAAGGATCTGAAAGTCATTATAGTTTCTCTAATTTTCCTGCCTATCTGCCTCCATTTACTGCCCTTATTGCTTCAGTCATGGTAAATTCAGGATGTAATATGCAATTTACCAACTCTTTCAGTGCGTTTTAGTAAGTCTGCTTCTTAAAAATAGGAGGGGGGGAAGAAGAATGAATTCTGCTACTATAGTTTCTTTGGGTTCCGTATATATTCATACACGGGTGGAGATAACAGTCCTATGCTTTACAGCAGGCTTCATGGACTCTCCTAGCACTGATTTCTTTTCTGTAGCAGTTGAGTGAATCCGTACATCTATTTGGGCTGTTATTTCTGTAATTTTCAAACAAAATCTGCCTTTGCCTATAAGCACAAAACCTTCCTTTACATAAAGCCCTCTTAAATGAAGATTCTGTTAAAGAAAGTGAGTCTCTCTCTGTACTCCCGAAGAAGAAAAGGGCTTTACCTTCAAGAAATGCAAAGAGAAAGATGGCAAAGTGGGTAGATCCCTGACAAAGAGGTATTACAGTTCTTCACCATTACAGGGGAAAAAAAGGTTGGTAACAGGACTTTGTTGACACAGAAGATTCTTGAGAGGTACAGAGAATAATTAGAGTGTGAGGCTGAGAGAAAACAACATACTAGATATAGTTGTTGGGAATGTCGTAAGGAGGAAAGTCAGACAGCAGAAGGAAAAAGCAAAGAGATAGCAGGGCAATAAGCAAACAAAGGCACAGGGACAACGTGCACGCAAACCACAGAACAGAGGCCTCTCGGAACATAAATGGGGAAAAGCAACATGGTAAAGGATGCAGGAAAGGTATTCAGGAAATTACATCAGGTAAACAGAGGTCCTACAACAGATTTTGATAGAGTATGTATATATGCCTTGATGTTGCTTGCTGCCTGATATACAAGATTTAGAGATGATTTTTAGGTAAATTGAGACAATTCTCACCTGAATTTTTTATTTCAGGGCAACATTAAATGATCAACTTTCTGCTTCTCTCAGTCTATGAACATACTGTATCACTTAAATAAAGGCATTTTGAAAGGATGGATTTTCAACATCATTAAAATAACATATTGGGGGATGGGGGAAGACAGCACTTAAATTGACATGATTGCAACTGAGCAAAATGTGAAGCAAATAAACCATTTGGCTGCAACTACAGAAAGCAATTTAGCCACTGGAATTCCATGCTGATTTTCTCCCTTCTTGGACAAGAGGAGCATGAAAACCTGCTACTGACATATAAAACACAAAAGAGCATCTGTTAAAATACTGCTCTCTGATCTTAAATGGGCAGGGTTGCAGAGAACAACTCTGCTTCTAACTGAAGAATGAAACAAATCACTGGTTTCATCAGTTCTTAGTAGACTTCAAGTTCAAAATTAACAGTAAATGTTAAACTTAGCAATAACTGCGTATAAAATACAACGAAGCAGATCAACTTGATGATCTAATGGTAGTACAACTTGTTTGGGCCAGTATTAGTATTTTTGAGTGGTCACATAAATACCTTTCCTCTCCATGTTTCAGCTTAAAACAAGAAACCTGTCATATGCAATTACATTACCAAGCACAGGACAGGATCAAAGGATGTAGGAGACAGAAAATGAAGTAACAGTAGTCATTTAGTTTGAATGTAACACATAGAAGTGTTTGAGCCAAGGACGTTGAACATGCATGACAAATATTAACATAAATAATAAGACTGCTATTGAGTGAGTACTTTGGCCAATTTTATGGAAGTAAAAATAGGCATTTTAAAATTTAAAAATTTTACAAAATATGCCATAATTTCCAGCAGATTCCAGCACTGTTGCTGCATAAAACAATCCCAGTATTTTGCAGACTACACATGGTTTTAAACCTGAGTACAGTCCACAGCCTACTGAGAAAAACACACACAAGCTGCATACGTTAGCCCCCAAAATATATATAGCAATATATAACAAGTTCTTCTGTTTTGCATGAATACTGCACACCAGGAGTTGGTACATATTACTTCTTAGAGAAATAAAATATACACCCCCATAGAGCCACTTCATAATAACTACTTAGTAATTTTTTCCCTAAGAAATCTTACAGACTAACTAGTGAAATATGGACTGAAAAGCTCCAGGGTATTGGTAGTACATAAGCAGAGAGGAGGAACTCTCTCTCTTCACAACTCACTTAGCTCAGAAAGGTCAATTAGACACTTGCTAGCAGGAAAGGCATCCCAGAAATAGAGTGATGATTTGATAAGAGATTACGGTTAGTTTTGTACAGAAATGGAAGAAAAAAATCCCCAAAGGGTATGTTGTCAATTTAGGTCTATCAGACCCCAAATGACTAAAGATCTTGTTTGCTAATAAGGAAGAGTGCCAGCTCTTTTCTCTTGTTTCATCTTGGCTTTCTGGGTTTTTAGCTCTGTTAACTATCAGGTTTTAGTATGCTTTTATACTGTTTGTGATGACTGGTCACCTTGGATACACGATTATTCTTCTCTATTCTCTGATTCTATGCCAAATTTCAATTAAAAAATACAGCAATTTAACACAAAAGTAAAGACTTCGTATTGAACCCAAACTCTTCAGAAAAAAAAAACCTTTGATCAAAACACATACCAACTCAAATACTAGTGAAATTATTCCTTCATTTCATCAGTGTTTTCATAATCCAAATATTGATTTTACAGATACCTTCAGAAAACTAATAAATGGTCATGAACATCAAAGCAAATTCTCATTTTTTACTTAAGAAAATGTTGGACAATTCTTCATGTTGTACTCACCAAGTTGTAATTAGAAATATCTGTGGTAAAAGTCACACTGAATCCCCTGCTGACTAAGTTTTCTCTATAGGGGAATATATATAATATTTTATTATGTATAATCTGTGTATATGGTGATACATGTCTGTTTATAACAAGCAATATAAAAAGGATTAAGTAGGATTTGTGATAAGGATTTGTGCATGATTTGTTCCAGTTTAGCACTTTCTAGACACTATGACATCACAGTTAATTCCAAACCTCTTGATATAGTTAACCTGATTTATAAGAGTATCATATTCCCACTGGGGTACAAGAGAAACAGAATACTAAATATCACAGCTGACACCCTTCCCAAAGGCACCATCAAATATTACATTGAAGATCTTAAGCTGTAATAACCCCAAATCCCAGCCATTAACAAACCTTCACACATGAATGTATCCGCTTAGTGTTTCAACAAGACGTTTCTAAAACCAGAGCTACAGCTCTCCCATACAAATAGATTGCTTGTTTCACCTTGTCACCATCCATGTGCATAAGAGACAGTAGAATTGAATCTAAGGAAGAACAGCTTTTATTAACAGGTTGCATTAATTATCTTCCTAATGACACAAGTAATTCTGCAATATAAGGAACACTTGAGACTTCAGCATGGAATCCAACTTTCATTGTGTCAGTGTCAGCCAACTCGTACATAGCGCTGTTGGAGTAGGAACCTAAACACAAATTCCCCCAGAGCGATCGGTGCAATTTCCTGTAACTACAGCAAAATGTTCCCTCTCCTATCAGTTCACTTTATCCTTTATTTTCAAATATTTCTCCACAGAAGCTTCTGCCATTGACTGTAGTCTCTAAGTAAATAAATAAACTTTCTTTCCCTCAGTTACTCCCTCAGAAGAACAGCTATCACGGTTAATCTGCTGTCAAAATTTCAGTGAACTACTGCACTATTGTTTCAGTAAGTATGCAGCACAAGGAAAAATTTATCAGACATTTAAATAAAACATGAGACATTATAGAAAAAATCTTTTAGTTTGTTCAGAATCAGCAGTAGGTTAAGTCCAGCATAGAAAAAATATGAAACACAATGTGTCTACTCATACCTATAACAGAAAAAATATGCTTACTAAATTCGCTGCGTAAGCTCTCCGTGTCCCAATGCAGTTTCAAAGCTACTACAGTCCCTTCACACCCAACAGATGAAACCAGAAAGAGCTGTGTATTCAGGTATCTGTCACTGTGAGGACTGGAATTGCGATCACTCTGTCAGATCTAAGCAAAGCCTAACGATCTTACGCAATACTTGTTTCTTGGACTGCAACAAACATTATTTTGTCAAAATTCTGGATGATTTTAAGTACAGATTTTCCCTTTTCATAAATGTGTCAGAATCAGCAGTACAAATGAGCAGGGTATGTGGCTGCTGCTGGACTGGTTTCATTAAATAATACACCTCTTTAATTGAAAGCAGGGAATTTGTACTGGTGACACCAATAACGAAATATGATCTTTCTGTTGAAAGGTGTAGGACATAGCTGAAGCCATAAATCATTAGTCTTTCTGAATACCGAACTCAAGAGCATGCTTTGCTTTCCCTCAGCTTGCCATCAAACATCCATCCTCAGTAGGGCCAAAGCACACAGTCCTTCCAACGGATAATTCTAAAATATCTTTTTCCACTGGACCTGCTGCAGTGATTTAGGGCTGTCCCCGATTGCTGTATCATTTTCTCCTTTCCCTTTAGTGCATTGATTTTTTTTTTCCTTCTCTCCAGACTCAATGCCCAAAAGGATTCTACAATTATATAACCTCTCACTCTGCAAAACCAGATTTAATCACCTCAGTGGACATGCTAGCAAGACAGTGTGAAACCTCTTTGAGGGAAGACTGTCCTGGCTCTAGGAAGATGACTGGTTAGGTCCATATAAGATGCGCCTTTTGACCTGCCAGATTTACCTTGTCCTTCAAGAGATGATCTACGCTCCTTAAAAGGAAGGCTCACTCAAATTCAATTGTTTCATCCCTGAAGAGGTTATGATGCCCTCCATTCCCACTCTCACCATTTTAACATTTTTGGTTAAAACATGAAATCTGGGGGAAGAGGTGAGAAAAATAAATAGCAGGGATAAGAACAGAATCAATTCTGGAACTACAAACAGGATCACAGAAAACAGTCCATGCGCTGCAATTAAACCTTCCTTTTTTTGGTTGCTATTGATTGCTAGGTTTTCCAACATAAAGAATTGTAAGATCAGACAGCAGATGTGTTGAGGCATATAAAAAAAGAAACAAAAATATTTAATGTTAAGAGTATCCTGTATTTTCACAAAAGTAGAATTTGCATTTTTATTTACTATTACCCAAGAATATCTTTACAAAATCTGTAACTGAGGTGGTATGAATTTAAGAATTTCCAGTATAATTTCTGTCCCCTTAACAACATATATTATGGAACCTGGCCATAAGCATGTGATCTGGAATGGAACTTGGCATAGGAAATTTTAGCTAGGAGCATTTTTATTTTTGAAAGATACACTCAAAAATTTAGTTCAGTAATCTGTTGGCTTCCAGATCTATAAAGAAACAAGAACCATATGAAAAAGCTATGTTAGCAATTGAGCAAGGACACTCTACTTCTACCTATGGCCGCAGTTGGATTTTTGACTGATGCATTAGAAGGCTGCAGCATGACCACAGCCCTTGTCAGACACCAAAGAATCTCCAGGAGAGGCATCACAGCAGAGAGAAAGATTTTTTTGGTGTCTGATAAGGACTGAGCTCACACACAGTGAGGATAACAATGCAAGCTCTCTTCTTTATTCAGATAACTCACTTTTTCCAAATTGCTACTAAAAGCTTGCCCAATTTAAGCGTACGGTTATCTCACAATTTCAGTTCATCAGCAATGGACCATGCTTCTCTTCACCCCAAAACAATACAACCACAAATTATTTTTGTCTTGTCTACTTACTGGGCAAGCACCAGTCTATGTTGCACCTTTGACAGAGCATTTTGCATCTCTGATGCTTTGGGGCTGCACAAGGCCGTAGGCAGTATGTTGTGCGGGCTTTGTGACAAAAAGCAGTATCAAAACAGCAACCTCTGTTAAATTTGGTTAAAACTGGGTAATCAGTTCAGAGGTTACTAACAGGGGCATGAAAGACAGACATCACACAGCTGGGTAATTCACATCTTCTTAGGAAATCAGGTTAAAATAGAAGTTTGGGGCACTGTTAGTTTTGAAGACATTTTTCTCTGAAATTGCACAATACGTCAGAATTCTAATACAACAGTGCTGCACTCTGTAGTCCAGAAGTGTAAGTTTTAAAATGAGAGAGAATTATCACAACATTTATGTGGTGCATGGAAGATGTGATTTGTTGAAACTCTGGTTGTTGTGTGTTTATGGTATCAGTCAAGAATCATCAACCAAAATGGCTCTAAAGATTAAAGAAAAGTCAGACAATGGAATGGCTAAAATGAGCACTACAGGTGAAAATGTTGTTATGCCATCCCTCAATGTGGAAAATCGTTAAAAAAAAAATCATAAAAATAAAACGTTCTCAGTTACTAGTGCCATTTTCTTTGTTTCCCATTGTATACCTTGGTTGACTTGCAATCCCAGATAGGGTCTGATCCCATAAATGCTTCCAGATGTAAAGCTCAGATTTAATACTCCACATAGAAGTAAATCTTATTCCCACTAGTTACTGTTTGTATAACCCTTCTGAGTTCAGCCTTAAAAAAAAAAAAAAAAGAAAAAGAAAAAAGAAAAGAAAAAAGGAAAAAAACAAAGCTTATACCCATTATAAAGTTATAAGCTTCCTTATTTCCTGTCAGAGATAAAGGAACAC
This sequence comes from Anseranas semipalmata, assembly GCA_013399115.1. Lineage (NCBI taxonomy): Eukaryota > Metazoa > Chordata > Aves > Anseriformes > Anseranatidae > Anseranas > Anseranas semipalmata. The sequence goes on from VXAA01002408.1 coordinate 346,259, forward strand.
AGGCTTAGGTCATCAGTCAAGGTATGTAGACCATCAATTTTAGTAAGATAAAATTCCCATTGACTTCCATGGAAGTTGGGATTTCATCCAGTTTATTGACAATCTGAATGAGGACCAACTGGGAACGGGAAGATGGGATAGGACATGACAATCTCCTAAATCTTTCCATGGCTCTACAGATAGAGTGCATGCTTATAGGTCTAGTCTATGCCAGTGTACATGACCTACCATCCTACAGTAAATATGCCACAAGACATATGAAAGGGACAGAATAAAGATTTTACCAAATTGTCCATGCAACAGAGAAAGGATGTAGATGTTACCTACAACATTCTTTCATTGGCCAAGAAGTGAGGCTAACCTCAAATTGCATCCAATATTGCAGACTGGTTGCAATGCCATCTAGCAATTTTCTGGGCATCAATTCAGTTAATTCTTCCTTTCCCTATCACTTCTAAGACCTCATTGAAACAGACCAGAAGCTCAGAGAGGTTACAGACATGGTAGTGCTAGAAGCTACTTTCAGAAGACTACTGTGACAGGTCTATGGTGCTGACAGGTCTTCTGTGTCCCTTTGTACTCTGAGATAAAGAAATCAAACGAGCACTTGAAATATCAGCAAGAAACATGATGGGACTTAACCTCCTGCTAAAAACAATAATAATAATTTATACTAGTATCCAAAAATCCAGATAATTTACATTTCCTAGACAATCACAAGTAAACATATGCACTGACAACTGCCTATGTGTTATAGGATGCTTAGGGATCTCAAGCAATTTTTCTCTGTTCTTTCTTCTATCTCCCTGCAATAAAATAATTTTGTTTTGAGATGCATCATTTTGTCTCTTCTGAGGAAAAGAAGTCAATTTTTTTCTTCTAAAAATTATTTTAAAGTTGCTTTGTTAATGTAAAATTAAGAAATAACAAAAAAGTAATAGCACATACCAGACAGTTTATTAAATTAAACACAAAAGCACCTCTTGGGTGCTGGAAGCATTCATGCTTCAGCCTTTTGCCTTTACAGTGGCCCCATCATGTGTTAATGATTACATATATTCATTCACTACCAAAAATAGTTTCCTCTAGAATTATGCACAAAGAACATTTGTCCACAGTGAATTTGAAGCTTGGCTAGTCTGCTTGGGTTACAGTTACTCCTAATTTCACAGTGGCAAAAATCCAGAAGTCTACTTTGTTTTAGCAGTTTATCTTTATGTCAGAATATTTTATTCATTCATTCAACAGTTAGGAAAGTAGAAGCACCTAAAAACCGAAACCTTTACCTTACCCATGGAACTGGCTAGCACAATATACCAATTACTGTACCAAAATCTTAGTTAGCTTATCTGGAAACAGCGTATCTTTCTCTCCCTCTCCTCCTCTCATTTTGTTCTTCTCAGGAAACCTCAAGTAGGATCTTCTTGATTACTTTCACATGTTTTAAGAAATTACTATTTGCTATCAATACCAAAACATTTACAAGCATAATGGTAACGGTTACAAAACCGGTAGCAAAGGGAAATATACGACAAAAATCATGTGTAGCTTTAATACATCCACTATCTTAAAACAAATGAGTGCTGGGGGGGGAGCACGGGGAGAGTAGGAAGGATTTGCTGGATGTTTTTCCAAGTACAGACATATATCACTTAAGGCGTAAGACTTTTTACACATATTTTTAAAGTTAACTGCATAGAAGGCTCTCGAAGATTTCTCCTGTGTTGCTTTGAAGCCCTCTATTTCTCCCCCTCCTTTTTTTGGATGCAGAGAAAAATTGCTCCATTCCTGCTTGGAATCTAAAGGAGAACAGGAAGTAACGTCTGAGCTCCATAGAGATTCATTTTTATTTGCTTACAGGACGTGGCGGATTCAAAAACTGGCTTCATTTTTCAGTATCCTTAAAGGACCTGCTTTTTTTTTTTTTTTTTTCTTCCTTTTTGGCAGGGAGCACAGTTGGAACTTCAAGTTCAGCCAAAATAGACAATAAAACAGTAAGAAGGCATAATGCCAAAAATGCAAAGGCATCAGCGTCCAGAGCATAATTCTACCCTTTTTTTCTCTCCCCCCTCCCCTCAATGATTTACACAGGAAGACGTAAAAAACAGAAAACCCTCTTTGTCCTAGAATGAACTTCTCATATTTTAAAACAGCCTACGAACATCTCAGACCCACTGGAGGCGAGCTAAAGAATGATACTGCTCATTTGAGCTGACAGATTTTTTTTAATCCATATGTTTTATTGTTATGTTCTTTTGAATATCATACTTTGTTCTGCTTCTTGGGAGAAAACATTTGTATGAAGTAACAACATGTGGAATCTCTCACACAACACAAAATGCAATTTGGTGCAAGAGTAACTTTTTTTCTCCTCCCTCATGATACAGTTTTAAACATTATTCTCACTGGCAGTATGCCTGCGTTAACCTCAAAGCCAAAAAAGTCCCAATTAATTTGAAACTTTCATTTTGTTGCAGCAGAACTGAAGATATTCTTTTTATTTAGGGGGGCTTCTAACCTGCAAATAATGCCATGAAAATTATGAGCAATGACCAACAAAGAAGTAAAGCTTCTCTGTGAGGATATGTGCAAATGTTTCCTCACATTTGCAACAGGAAGCCAGGCAGGATGGGTCTGGGGGAAGGTCTGGAAGCTTTAGAGCAAAGTGGAGGGAAAGACAAAAATAGATTTTGAAGAGGATATTGTCTTCCTTGCTGCATTAATCCTTCTTTGGAATTAGAAGCTAACTATGTCAGTGTTTCCTTTCCATTGTGTAAAATTGAACCTATATAATTTGCAGAAAATATCCAGAAACCACACAACGCCTTCTATTTATTAACAAGAGTCAAAGAACAATCTCTGCAGAAGCATGCGTTCAACTTGGACAGAAAGCAAAAAAAAGGCAAAATACAGGCTATCTCCTTTATTTAAGAAAGGCAGAGTGCACCTGAAAAATACTATCTTTTGCTTTTTTATGAAAGAATATAAAGAATAACTGTGACACTTACACTAAAAAGAATTAAAATGCTAACCAAAGAAAAAAGGTAGACTTCTGGGGATGGTGCAATTTCACAGTATTTGTAAGGCCAAACATTAGAAAAGTGTGCAACTGTAAGAAAAGCACAGAAAAGGCTATCAAATCCCTGAGGCTTTAAACATACTTTTCAGAGGAACTGCAGAATGAACTCACTCTGAACCAGGTGTGACAAAATGGCACACTAGTCTGAACCGGTGAAAACACAGATCATCCCGCAGAATTAGTGGGAGCCCAGTAGAAACAACAAGGAAAAACAACTTCTGGGAAAAGTTTCATGACATTGACATGAGGTTGCCAGGTTCAGAAAGGAAAATGGTAGCAGGTACAGTAAATTTAAATACAAAACAGATGGCATCTGCCCAACCGTGTGCTGGTCGTATGAATAAAACAAGGGAAAACAAAACAAAAAGCCAACAAACCAACCAACCAATCAAACAAACAAACAAAAACAACACACAGAGGAAAAGAATAAAGAAAGCAGGCCCAGAAAGGATGAAACAATTGGCTGCTACAGATTATTTAACAAATCCATGGAATTTCAAAGGGATGAATAATAGATTATCTATATTGATGCTCAGTTCAACTCCAATTTATCCCATGTCAAAATACATCACTCCCCAGTTCTAACTTGGAAATCATACACAAGAAATAACAATAGTACAACAAAAAGTACTGGAATCTAGCGTTTTTTCATTTGGTTTTGTTTTCAGGGCTTTTTTCTTTGTTCTGCTGACTTTTTATGTACATAGAAACTAAAGCTGTGAGGAGATGATACAAGAACACATACACCACCTCTGCAGGAATAAGGTGAAAAGGCCTGTCTAAGTTCTAGGAGCCAAGCAAAAGGACAGCTAATTCTACAGCTGATAATTTTTTACCCTAACAGAGACTCAGTTTTAGCAGAAACTAGGTACTTATTTACTAGTACCACATTCTCCGTTAAAGACCTATGAGAAAAAAGGCCCATCCCTGCATACTCCGTATCACCCTCACGAACATGCTGCTCAAACAACAGCAGAATGGTTAAGTGGCCCAGTGGGCCTACAACCGAGAAAGAAAGCGAAGGCTGGAGGAATGGGAACCAAGCCAATTGTCTAGACAGCAGGCATAAAAACATGCCGGCTAAATTTAATCAGCTGCCTCCTTTATTTTGTAAAGTGAATGGGTAGATTATAGCCAGGGTGACACAAAATTTGTGATTGAAATTGCTTATTTAATTGTAATTTAAAAAGAGATGAACTTCATCCCAGTTCCGTATCCATCATACTCATTCTTGCACACTGAAATCAAGAACCTTCTTCAAAATAAACACTAGCTGGTGAAAGCCTCCAAATTCAGCAGTGGTTCCACACTGCCCCTATCTTTACAGATTCTTCTGCTGATCCTCTCACCCATCCCCTAAAACAGAAAAGGCCCCCCTTTTTCAGGCTACCCTAAGTTCTCTGTTCTCCACAGAGGGCCATTAAGATTCAGACTGGCAGGTTCTTTCTTGAGAAGGGGGCGAAGTTGGCAAAATCACAACTAATGTGATTTATAACATGTACTGACTATAATCAGTTGCACAGACTGCAGCACAGAACAGCTGGCAGGATAGTGAAGGACAGTTCTCATTACAGATCTGCTATGTAAACTCAGTGACTATATCCAAATTTTGATCCAAAGGCCTTAGAGGAAACAAGGTGAAATTCTAAAACTTTCTTGAGAAAATATTTGCTGTTGGTGATACCAATGTCTAAACCTCCCAACACTTTAGTTTAGCCCTTCCTTCCCTAACATTCAGGGCAGAATTTGTGACCTCATGGACCTCATGCAATACATTGCCCACTGGGAGGGAAAACCGAAAAAATGGGACATGAGTAACAGTTACAGCTAAACCAGAAAACTATCAAACCCAAAATGAAGAGTATTATAGTAGTTTTTTTAAGTTGTCCCTCCTACCAACACTTCTTTGTCTTAAAACTATGGAAATTTCAGAAAAATCAAGATAAGATGGTAAGACAATCTCCAATTGCATATTCTTCATTGGAAATGCAACAACTGAAAACCCCAGTGGAAGTTTTAACAAACACCTGAATGTTGATCAATTCTGTTGTTTAAAACTTCATCTCTGCATATACTTTGATGCTGCTGCTTGTGGCAGTAAAACTATCTACAAAGATACAAATATCTATACACAAAATTATCAAAGGTTTACTTAAAATTATAAAAATAAAAATATGAAACATTTAATGCTGAAATTGTCAACCCTGTACAAACAATAGCACCTTTTTTTTTTAAAGAAAAGCAGAAGTGTCTTTCATTAGGTTCTTACATTGAAGTATAATAGTGTATTATGATCCTTTTTTAAAAATAGAGGATGGTATCAACAATAAACTCCTTACCAATGCAAAGATAAAGTGCAAAAAAAGTTTATGACATTACAGTTCTTTAATCTAGAAAAGTATCATTAAAATATATTTATAATTAACACATCAGTTTAAAAAGTATACTCGCATGTGCTATGTAATGTTTTCTGAGAAATTCTAGTGAGTTATAGCAAGCTTATTTATTCAAAAAGCAATTGCTAAGTAAATATTACAGAATATATACTGAAAACATATTAAAGGTCATAATCACAAGCACTGACATTAAAATCCCATCTCCTGCACTCAGACTCAGAAACCATATATATGTCATGAAATTCACAATTCAAATACTCTCTGTTTCACATAGTATCAGCAGAAACAAGATGGACCAAGAGCTATTTATAGGCTTTTCATCAGATGTCTGTAAAAAACAAACTTAAGAAAATTGCATCAGATTCACAGATAATCTCTAAACAAAGAGATTATATTTAAGTGAATTGCTATGAATTGCTATAATCACAGCAGGTTCACATAATCACCGAATAAAATACTGAAGAATAAACGCTTTTTCTGCTCACAAAAGGAAAGCATAGATATACTTTATTAAATTAACAATTCCCTCTTAAAATATCTGCTAACACAATTACAACATGTCAATAACAACAAATTATATATATAAATATATGCATATATGTGTGTGTATTTACATATACCTATACAAACCCCCATGGCTTAATTTTTTAATAGTTACAAATATTGTGGAAAAAAAATTCAGCAAGTGAACCTATATGGAATCAACAGACTACTATTAAGTTAACCTATAAAAAAAACAATATTGCAGATGATGTGGTGTCAACGTGTCAGCCTTCTATTATCTTTTCCATCAGGGTTGCATGGGATTCCATGCACTTGCATGATGCAAGCCAGCGTGGATGAAATCTGCATTATATGCAAGACAGGTTAAAGCTTAATTTTATTTTTAGTTTTTTAAATGGAATCACTTTTGCACTAAAAAAAATCCAGTTGCTGTTCTGTACAGCTTCTGCGATTACTTCACCTCTCAGTCTGGAGCAGTGCCATAAAGCAAGCTTCACAACAGGGCTGTGAATTCCATATTCAAAGCATATAGCATCAAAAATACTGCCTTTATCTAGCATGGGTTTCATCCTTCATTTACTAACTTGGATGTATTATTACGGAGGAGCAGGCCAGAAGGCACACACTGTGAACTAAACATGAAACAGTGAAAAACAGAATGAAGAGGCAAAGCAGAAGCCTTATATGCTCATGAGTGAACACCTATGCTAGCAACTTTCCAAAAAGCGAAAAATTTATGCCAATGAAACAGGCAGAAGACAGGTAAGGAAGAGAATATAAAGAAATACGAATGACCTAGTATAGCAAACTGATATGTATTTGATTCCAGGGATAAAAGTTAAATGAATAGACATGTACTGGCAAAAGGCCAGCTCCTAACAGAACACAAACCTCATAAGATTTGAGTTCTGTTTTTAATTTCAAACCCATGAACTTTAAGTGGATTTGAAATTAGGCAAAACATGTTCATCCATTCCTATTTATAATAGGAAAGAAAGACAAGCAAGCTCTAGTTCAGACACTGGAAAAGACGGCAGTGACACAAAGCATCCTTTTGCTTCCCAACCTTAAGTCTGGTAAAGTGGAGCATGTGTACCCTGCTTTAAAGACAACACAAAGGAGCAGCTCACAGCTGGCAACGCTCCTCCTGGAAGACTGCAAAGTGTACAGGCCTGCTGATTGTCTCAAAAGCTCTCTTTTGTCTGGGCTTTTTCTTGTTGTTGTTTTTGGGTTTTGTTTTGGGGTGGGTTTTTTTTTTTTCCCCCCCCCCCCCCCCTTTTAAATAAAAAAAAAAAGTTCACAAGAAAAGGATTTTATTCGATCAGGCAAAGAAAAAGGGTGAAAAAGCTCTTGCAGAATTTTAATGCAGGCAAGACCAGTTGGAGATGCACACTGCACACATTGCAGCAATACTGTTATTGTAACCACTGTGCTCTAAGAACACAGGACAGACAAATTTGTAGAGATCAATAACCACTTTTATTATGCAAACTGATATGACCAGGCAAGGCAAACAACATTTCAGGCACACATCCACTTCTACTGCAGGCCTGAAGAAAACCCGGTGCATCTCAAGTCTCACTTGCTTTTTGCAGTCTCATCACCTGGTCTACTACAAGGTAGAGTACAAGGGGTACGTTCTCTTTGGATGGAATTCTTATGGCCACACTTAGAATTACCTGAGAAAAGGAGGTATGAAGAAGGGTATCACCGTAGCTGGAACGTGTTACAGCCTCATGTCCCGTATGATCCACACCAGGACTGCATCCTGAACACTGCATCTCTGGAACAGGCAGCGCTCAGTGCGAGTAACGCAACAGCACATGGTGGTTACTGCCTTAAGCAGAGAATACCAGCGCTGTTAATGACAAAGAGGAGCATGAAACTCATTCTTCAGCTCTTTCCTCTTTCCAGCGAGTTCAATCAGAGCAAATTCTTTGGCAAGAAAGTTAACAAAAAGACCCAAGAAATCAAACATAAATCTGGTAATCTGCCGAGAGGGGAAGAGCAGAAGGGAACTGGCAGGCTTTATTACTAAATACACTTTGCATTATCCAGCAGATCCAAGATTAACATACAGAGATTGGATTCTGTACAGGAAATCTATCATACCGACTGCTCTCCAGATATGTATATCGATGATTTCAGAAAGACCAAATGCCCAACTCTGGATGCATCAGGAATAAATGTGAATTAGTTTCTATCTTCTTATGTTTGAGATAGACCTACTCGAGATACTTCCATGGAAGCTGCTCCTCAGCAGTAAAACAGGTTTTCAGTTTTTTTGTTTTTTTTTTTCTTGTGAAAAGCATCTGCATTTGGATGCTTTCCTGAGATGTAATCCAGCTAGGAAACCAGGAGCCTAGAGCAAGTTAACTTATTTTTATAATCATAACCTGAAGTTTTCAGTTTCTCATTTTAAAGTTAGAACTCTCTTTGGTGGGAACAATTTCTGGCGAGATCTCTTTTTTGGGCATTTCCATGCAAACAATCCATTCAGATTTCTGTAATATTATAGATTTTAGCACTTTGATTCAGATTTTATGGATGTAAAAAATCCTTTTTTCCAGTTTTAGTTTACCATTAAGTAGAATTTGCAGAAGAATACTGATCACTTCAGATCACAATCTAACCTGATCTTGTTCAGAGCTAAATTTGCTTAGTACCTGTGAACTTACACCATCAGTCATTAGCCGCCCTGCTCAAAGGGAGCTTTCATTGATGCATTAGCTCAATGTTTTTAAACACTATAATTAATTGCCAGGAGGCCTTAGACTTTTTAATACCAGAGGTTTCTTGAGACAAACACTGACAGACATACTACTGAGGCTGACCCTTCTCTGGGTGACACTTAAATGACAGTTTAGGCGATTCCTCAGCTGTGCTTTCCATAATTCTACAACAACTTGCTCCAACTGACTAAAGGAAATTGGACAAGGATTTCACATCCTAATGGTTAAGACTACCAGAATGTCATTAAAGCTTAATTCCTTGCCAATTAAAAATAGATTGTATTTAGAATAAAGAATAAGTGTTAATATTGATCAATCTCTCCACTTTTAAAATCAAGAAAATCTGAAATTAAGGTCTCCTAAGCTGCCAAGTTTTTTCTGTGGAATTTGTAAAAGCCTAGTTTTCACAATTTCGGCAGGAAACAAATGCTCCTAGGCAGAAACCACAGTACAAGTCTACAACCAGAACAAAGTGTTTATGGAAAAAGTTCTAAATCCCTGAAAAGAACTGTCTGATAACTGAAGTGCTGCCACAAACTGCTTTGTAGCAAAACAAATAAAATACCTTACAACCAAGCAAACTGCTTTAGACTTGAGAAAAATCAGTGCCTAGAAAATCTGCATCTAATAAATAAATTTTGTGTAAATGTTTCAAACGAATATAGCAAGATTCAATGCTAAATAAGAAGCAGGCCACGTTGAATTTAACAGTTGACTTTTTAAAGTATTTATTTTCTGTTTTTCTACATTTTTAATGAAATAAGAAGCCCTTGTATGCTAGACATTCTTGATTTAATTTCAGAAATATTCAGATTAATTTTCTCCCTTGTCAAACACTTCCAAGACGCTGATCACGAGATTCCTAAGATTAAGAACAGCATTCATCATAAGGACTTTGTATCTGTTGTACATAATTTCCTTTCTTATGAGACATAAATACATAGAGTACAAATATTTTTCTTTTCTTTCTCCCTCCCCAAACTTTCAAATCAGCGAGTCTTTGCACAGTACCATCTGCAAAAGAGCAAATGAAATTGTGAAACACTCCTACTACAAAATTTTCATTACAGCATTAATTCTGCTAGTTAGCTACAGCAATGAGTACTTAAGACATTTTTCCACACGTAGCCAACAGTTTTGTGCTATTTTATATAGTTGCAATGCCTCAATCGGATTTATTTATTTATTTATTTTTAAGAGTTCGATCTTGTACTGTCAGAGAGCACCAATTTGTATCAAAATTCCCTCATCTTTGATGATGGAACAGAGTGCACCCTCAGCAAGTTTG
>VXAA01002408.1:365354-395281 GCA_013399115.1 Anseranas semipalmata
GGTGACAGGTAATTGGAGATAACGCTCGGCTTGTGCCTTTCCTTCGCGGTGACGGTACGTCGGGGGTTCTTTCGCTGCACAGCTTTTTAAAATTAACTGAAGAGACTGTGAAAGGCACTTTAAGGTGTCTCCTACTAAAGGAATGGAACTCATCTGAAAAACGCCGTTCCTATAGTTGTGCAGCACCTTTAATTGAACCCCGTTTACAAGACACGGCCTTAGCTTTGGGCTACTGAGTAGCTCAGTGCAAGGGCCTAGCAGGCTTTAGGTGTTCACAGGATCTGAGCTTACAGGGGATTAATTGTGTCACTACCAAACCACGGATGCCATAGGATAAGGAACAGCAATCCAACAGGGACAAGTGCCCCACACAATAGCAGAAAGGGGAGGTTTTGGTCAACGTGCCTAATGCAACTCTCAGAAAGATGATGCTTAAGCCAGCAGATTGCTGCTAATGGGAAGGAATATTGCTTGACTTTATTGTTCTGCCTTTAAACAAAAAGCAAAAGGGATCATTTGTCCTTGTCTAAGTTGGAAAGACAGAATTAAACAGAAGAAAATATTCAGTACCTCAATTCTAAATGCATCATAATAGCGGATTCATCAAATTGCTTCATTCAAAGCTTCATAAAGATGACAAGCAATGATATTTCCTGTGTTCATTTTCGCAGCTAGTCCCAAAGAGGTGAAATGGTTGTACTTTCATGTGCAACCCGACACACATCTGTCAATAACCTTTCCAGTTGAAGCTGGAAAAACTTTGGTCAGGGGCTCTGTACTTGGAATGTAGTCCATATAGCAATACAGTATTTTTCCAAAGAATCAATTTTAAAATATAAGAATAAAACAAAAAGACTTAAAACAGTAATATGCGAGTGATTTTCTACAATGATGTTTAATATATGCTAAACTTCTAAGAGAACATATCTGAAACCAGTTTACATAATGTAAAAAAAAAACTTCAAAAGAATGCAGATGTTATAGTTCATAAAATGGGGCATGATTGTAGTGTATCTTATCAAAAAGGAACCTTTAAAGCATTAGGGATGTCAAATCAGTATGTTTTCCACACTGCCTTTTTTTAGCCTACATATTAACAGTATTTTCTCTACCAAATGGTGCAGAAAGGCCTAATATTTTAAAAGTCACGCTCGTCATCATTTGTAAAAGTGTCTTCATTCATTTATTCAAACAAAGTTGATCTCCACTTTTTTCCCTGTTGAAAGTACAATGTACATAAAGCTTCTGGAAGTCTTTTCATGATTGCAGAAAAGTGATATTAAGCATTTGTTTGAAGAAATTAATATGGTAAACAACAGAAGACTTCTAACAGCATTCAAACAGTACAGTACAATCTATTTTAGCAAGAATTGTGTAGAGCCTTTAGTCTTGGTTATTGCATATAAATAATGATTCAGCTAAGTCTGTAGTTGGAATTTCATAGTAATATATTAAGCTATGAGCATACATCACCCTACATGCTACTTTTTGATACCTGTTCCATATGTTTATCTGTGTATTAGAATAGAAATTTGTATCACTAAAATCAAATTTCAGTTCCATTTATCATTTCCTCATAACTTTCTTTAGGCCTGACGTTTTCTGTGTCTATATCCCATGTAAAGGATTTATTGGGGGGGGGGTTCCAGATAGAAGCAGATTCAGGAGAACTTCAGGTGTACAATACACATTGATGGCTTTTTGTATTTTTGAAATCTCAGAAGTTAGATCTAATGTACAGGACATGTTTTTAATCTATAGTAAAGAAAATACCACCAATAGGAGAGTTTTTTTTTTTTTTTAAAGCATAACTTCATAACCAATGCTGGAGAATTCGCGTATGTCTTTCCACCAAGAGCTTTTATGATGACTCGAGCGAATGAATTTTGGGTGGCAGTGATTCTCTTTAGTGTTAGGCTGCTTTCATTTACGCATGTCCTTAAGAAATCATCCATCCTTAGGCAATCTCAGATTAAGATGTGAAGCTCAAGTCTAAATAGCTGTTAAGGCTGCTTTAAAGAGGTGTAACAGCCATTCTGCATCATCAGCCACTCCTCCTGACCAGAAGTCCAGGCAAGCCATGTAGGAGGTACACCACACAGACATAGCAGGGAGTTCTCTAAAAAGCTTCATTTAGTAACTTCCACCCCATTTTTCTTCACTTGCTACAGGTCATTTCCAAGTCAAGCCTATTCAAAGAACTCTGCATTATATAGAAATGAAATTAGTGAATGAATAAAACCTGCTGCTTTCATCTAACTGTGGAAAGGACCATTTACCTGGCATATCTGTCTAAGCCATCTCAGGAAACAGAAGGTAACAATACCATTTCTTAAAAATTATTTGTAGTAGTTAGTGACACTACAAGCTTCAAGTCTTCTATTCTGAAGTCATGTGGAAAAACAAAATCTGAAAACAGCGTATTGTCCTTTCATTTATTTTTAATGAAATTACAAAAACGGGGAGAAAAACCACCAGAAACTTAGAGAGCTTCTAGGATGTTGACTATGGTGCCGGTTAAACTGGCTGCCTTTAAGCAAATTAATATTGTTTGTTATTTCCCATGGTTGGAAAACCAGACCATAACTTTTGTACCAAGCTAGATAATCACAAGCTATTGGCACTGGCTTCATTGTACTTATGAAGTGGGAGCCAAGAGCAAAATTTCTTTGGAGAATCAGCTGGAAATGATGAACATAATGGAATTTTACAAGGAGAAACATAAGAATTATGCATTGTGTAATGCCAAAACCCCCATTGCCGTAGTTAAAGAAATCTTGCTATTGAAAAGCAGTAATTCAGACGAGGAATTAAATAGGTGAAGGTATTAGGTTATTATCATTTTAATTAATTCTCTCCTTCAGACTTAAAAATTTGTAAAACCCAACAGCAGCTCTAAAGTTAAAATAGGTGTCAGTTGAGATCTGATACCCTGCCTCGTGCAGCATTAACATCTGATCACATACATGTAGTTTTTACTGATTAAAAGCAAATGGCTGAAAACAGACTTCAACACCTCACCTTTCAATTAGGATCTGGTTACAAAAAAAAATAATGCATTGCAATTCTGGATTACTTGCCACTTATTTTTGAGCAAGTCTTTGACTGTAGTTAAGCAGCGAAGTGCTATCCACAATTCAGGCCAACCTGGAATGGGAACAGTAATCAGGTTCCAACTGAACAGGAATTGGTTAAACTAGCTAATGCTAGAAACTAAACTGGAAAGGCATATATACCAAGGCCTTAGACACCTTACAGCTTGCAAAAGAAAAGTCCCAAACTGATGCCTAAGTATGGGCATCCATGTTTTCTTAAAGACAATGAGAGAAATAAGTTTTCACCTTTTTATGCAGTCCCTCAGATAGAGTATTTTATCATATGTCCATTTAAGATAAAAACACAGAAGCTGTTCTGACCACCAACCAGAACACAAACCTCCCCCTCAGTGCCTTCAACACTAAATTACTAGGTCATTCTTACTTTGTTTTTCCATCTCTGGTCCAGGAAGTCCCTATTTCCCCATGTACCTGCCAGTGTTTCCAAGGAGGCTGAGAGAAATGCTGCTAATTTGGAGCAGCAATGAGGACAAGTACTATATTAGTTTCCAACTTGACCTGGCTAGGCAAAATTGCCCAGAAAACTGTTTTGGTAGCTGCCTTTATTTTCCCCCTAACTTGCTGGCTGTTTCAGAAAGAGTAAGAGTCCTCATGTATGCATTTTTTGGAAGAAATCAGTTCTTAATCCCCAAAATGAAGCAGAACAGAACACAGTCTTTTTATACTATTTACTTTCATAAGAGTTTCTGCATGTGTGTACATGTGTATACTTTGCTGCTCTCCTAGATGCATTGGCAAGCTGAGCCAAGCAGGTGAATTTCTACACCTCTGAAAATCCACAGGTAAAGGTGCTTCAGCAGGCTACAGAGGTCCACCTGTGTAGACCTGACTGCATAGTTGGTGTCATAGGCTCCAGTCTGATTATTTAGCCATCTCCAACACTGCTTTTATTCAACCTCAAAGGGCTGCATCACTTTGAAACCTAATAAAAATAATGGTAAAATCTCAATCAGATCTTGATAGGTTTATAATAAAGCCCATGCTCAGTGTTTTTTATCCCCCCTCAGTTGGCTACATAGATAAGCCACATAGCAAAATATCCCTACAGAACTCACGGTATTAAGATTCATCAAGAGAAAATCGGAACTGAAAAGCTTTTGTTTAAAACACACCTACAATTACAACAAAAATAAGTAGGAACATTAAAAAGTTACCCAAAGCTCAGTTCCCACAAAAATCAGAAGCATGTATATTCTATGGCAGCTACGGTCATTAAGTACTATGCTTTTGGCACAACTAACAAGTCAGCACACTGATTATAACTGGATCCACTTCAGCATTTACTGTGTCACAAGAGGGACTAGAATATTCTGATCAATAAGAAGGTCACAGTTTGGGAGTGCTGAGATTAAGAGAGTGTCAAAAGCATCAGATTTTCTAACTGCTGCACTGGTGAATATCTGTACGATTATTGTCTGTGCTGACGTGGAATCAAAAGGAGCCAGAAGATTAAAACAGAGCTTGAATATGATTAAAAATGTAGGCACAGACACTGCTGTTTTATTTGTAATCCAAGAGAACAGTAATATAGTGACCACTGGTTAATAATCATACAGCATGTGAATGAATACTCACACTTCTGTATTTGATATCTTACAGATCCAAGTCAGGTACAGCTTTCAGCTCTTTAGGATATCATAAATGATTAGGAAAATTATAAAATCACTACTTAGAGAACAGAAAGTCAAAAAAGGCAGCTAGTCTAAAAAACAAAACATTTCTTAATTTTCCAGCCCATAACATATGTTTATACATATTTAAAACAGTTTTTTTTTTCTTTTACACCATGGCTTGAACTAATCATTACAGAAGTTAGGTCAGCCCAGAACAGAGCATTGTACAATTGGTTAAATTGATACAGTAAAAGGTTGTCTCACTTCTCTCATAAGTGGATTTGATAGACCAAATTTATTCGATAGACCAGATCTGTATCATCAGCATTCCATTCAGATCCACAAACAGAAACAACAAGCACAGGAATAGGTATTAGATTTAGCATTCTTCCATTTTAACATGGCAGAACAGTGCTGCCAGCATACATGCAAGCAACTTTAAAAAGTGTTTTTAACGTGACAGTATTAGTTTAATGGCTGAATGAGGGGAAAAAAAGAAAGTACTGACTGTACTATAATTATATAGCATCAGTCAACAATATCCACCAAATTTTAACATGACTTGGCCTGCTGCACGAGACTGAATCAGCTGGAAACATTCTAGGCACCTGTGGGAGAGATCTATAACGGGAATGATGGAAACCAGAAATTTAACAGGTTTTATTTAGTGCTCTTGTATTTCACTGCACTAGAAAGCACGAGTGCTTTAAAAAGATGACTTTACCAGGTAAGCGCATTGTCAAAACTTGTTCCAATAATGTATTTGTTTTTAATAATACACTAGTCTATAATAACCTACAATAGTAACTCAAACTGACATTATCTATAAAGTGTAAGCTCCAATATAATTCAATTAAATACCAATCTAACAATTTTTATGCAAATTACTTTACTCCATCTTGCACATTCCTTTATCTCTGGGGATCATTCTCAATTTCCTTTTCTGAAGCTTTTCTAGCGCTACACTGCATTTTGGTAATATCACCACTGAAGCTGAAGACAATATTTCAACTATTAAGCCTACCAGAAAATTATAGTTAGATTTATATCTGTTTTAGTCATACAGCTTTGCTTTCCAATGATTTTTCAAAGTACTTTTCCATGAAGTCTAGAAGGTTCAGATAGGACACCAACATTGTTTTTAGTCTATTCTTTCAGACTTGTTTTGGGCTATATTAGCCTTTGTACAAGCATGTTCATTAGAAATAAGGCTGTTAGCACATCCTAGATTGCCAGACTCTCCCCATTTTAAGTTCCACTTACTTACAACTTTGCCAAATATTAAATGTTTGGGCTGAAATTTTCCATGCAATGCCTGTGCCTCAAGCTGAGATGTGTTGGAAAGTTTCAGCTACAAAAATACAGCTATTTCCAAGAATGAGGGTAGTGGGAAAAACATTGTTTCACTCATGAAAAAAAGGGAAGAAAATCAGAGACTTTTTCACTGGAAAGCTCAGTTGCTGTCATGCACTCCCTGAAATTGGCAGGAAGTAATCCTTTTGTTAGGGATTATGCTTTTTCACTTTCCCCATGAAAATCAACCCAGTATGGGCTACTTATAAGCCCTTCAAAAATTGCGGCCCATGTAATTTACTACAGCATGGGATTGGAAGGAACTGCCTAATGGATTGAATGCAGTCCCATGTAATCATGACAAACATATAGATGTCCAGGTCCAAGAGCTCCACAGACAATCTTGGCAAGTTCTCCTGCAAGCCTTTGGCCACAAACACTTTCTAATGCCCTATTATTCACATATTCAACACACTGAAAACATGAAGCATGAGATTAAAGCCATTATGCCAGTGTGCTATAGGAAAAAAAGTAGTAGAAACCGGAGAAGAGGTGGGGGCTAATACAGTCATTGAATAAAATTTCCAGGTGACCTAAGGACCAGACTGCTGGGCAGACTTTGGGCTACAGGTGAGGGCAATGGTCCTTTGCAATCTGATCTGGGGGGAAGATTCCTCTTGACCCCATGTAAGGGCTTCAATTCCAGCAGCAACCATTACTGGCAATGTGCTGGCAGAAAGATTTTCATCTCTGGGCTGGGCGTGACTGGGGCATATTTGTGAGCAGAAAATGTGGTATCTGTCTCTCCAGTACTTTTAGTGACCCGTTGCTGCAGACAAAGGAAGAAGGTGATTAATTTAGAAATCAGGGGAACAAGACATAGCCCTGCAGCAGCAGCGCATGCAGACAAAGGGAGTCAATTGGGAAGAGAAACCAGGGTTGGAATGACATTGGCTGAGTCCATAGGGGGCAAGGGAAGACTGCAGCGCTCAACAACCCACATAAGGCACACATATGGCATTTTCAACTCTGATATCCAAATGATTTCAGAGGCAAGGCTGTCCTGCCATCAGCCTTTCAAATGTACAAGCCATCACTTTTCTGCAACCACAAAATAGCAGTTTGCTAAGACTGACTTCCCTGTGATACTTGACTTCGTAAGTCATGACAAAAAAAGCAGGCTGTACCCCCGGAGTCATTATGGGCACTGAAATCCCTATAAGGTTGTGTCTTCAAGAAAGATGAAAATTCCAGCTTATCTCAATTTTTTTTTTTTTCCATTGCTTCCTATCTTGGTATTCTTAACTGATTTTGCCCATTTTCCGTGAAGCCCTGTCATGGTGCCTTGTAATTGTGCTTTAGTAGCTTATGGTCAATAACCTCTGGTTCTTCAGAGGGGCAATATACAGACACAGTCACTCCAACTGAGTCCAGAGCATTGTTCTGTGCTATTTTACAAAGGCACCTGATGCAAATGAAACGCTGTTATTTCAAGGGTGTCAAATATCTAGCTGCCATCAGTCCAACATTTGACTTGAAAACACAAATTGAACTAGCCACAGACACAGTGAAGACTGAGAACCAACTTCAAAGCAGCAATCATGGCTCATTTCTGTACCAGTTCAGGCTACTACAATAAATACAGTGGTTCAAGAGGTTTGGGGTGAGTTCATGAAAAGTTATTTTTGCCTGTAGATATTCTGGAACCATTGCTGGTCAAGCAGAAAAATCATATAAACCATTTTGTTTTCTCCTCGTATGCATCCTATAGATGCCACATGCATTTAGAGAGCCATGAATCACATCAGCTGCATGACTTGTGTTCTTTCTCCAGATTCAAAGCCTGTCGGCACTGCAGTAACTGCCCATCATGTACTGCAAGGACAAAATGCTCCTGAGACTCACAGCTCTTTCATTCTGCCACAAATAGATAATGAGCATCCTGCTGAGCCACTGAAGAGACAACTCATACTGCAGCATACCACATACCAATGCTTATTCACATTCAACTTTGGATGGCACTAGGAGAGCTGGCAAATATCCCTGCATGCTTCACCCACAAGTATTAAGAAACTGAAGATTTCTGGTATGATGAGGTAACAAAATTGTGAGTGGAGAGAGGAAGTTTGTGTGCCTTGAGTTCAGGGGCAGAGCAACAGCTTACTTTCTGTGGAGAAGTGCTGTAGATGTGATGGAAATTAGATGATAAAGAACTACATTTGCATCTGCTGTAGAGGTCCTATATGGTGAAAATAATCTTTTCCACAGCTGGACACCTAATAATGTGGTGCTACTTTTCTGAGTGGAGATTCAAGGACAAGTTCTGCAGAAATGCTGAGCTGCCACAGCTAGAGCTAACGTAATTGAGAACGGCAGCTTGAGCATATAATGTCCAATGAAGCTATGAACTCTTAAAGCTTAGGAACCTTGAAACAGGCACCTGAAATTTGTGAATGCTTTTAGCCTCAAATAAATCCTGCGAAAGACAAGAAAGCTGTTTGGCAGATCAAGCAGTTTAGGAAGGACCCTGGAAGAACAGCTTTGTTGTAGAGGAAGGATACCCTTTTCTTTACCTGTAAGTATGACTACAATCCCATGTTGTTACTCAGTTGTCTACAGGTATGCGTATTTACATAAAACATTTGGATTGTGGGTGAAAATACATTACAAATTATCTCCTCAAGTAATATCATTTAGCACAGAAAAGCCTGAAATAAGCTGAAGGAGAAAAACGGTTTTACTACATCTTCCGCAAAACACTGCTTCAGAAATATTTGTCCTCCCTTCCTACAAAGGATATCTTGGGAAAAAAGGAGTGGAGCTTTTTATTTTGTGACAACTGCAATAGTGATTGCATATATCAGAACATCTTTTAAAATTGTCCCAATGTTACTTTGCATTATGGGAGAGATCTTTTCATCTGGAAGACCCAAAAGGACTGGGAGTGAATGGCACTGGTAGCTGCACTTATTTTATCCATTAGGAGTAGAATCAGAATTTAATTGAATAGCTAAGATTCTCAGTCGTACCAGTTTTGATGCTTTAAAGTAGTCAAGCATAAGCTAGGCACAGCAGAAGTCTCAACAGTATTTTAAAGTGGTTTTCTTCCTTGCTCAAGTAAATCAAAATGAAAAACCATTTTTCTGAAACATCAGTCTGAGAAAAATATAAAGGTTCAGAAAAATACAGTCCCTTCATATATTAAGTTATAGATGGACAAACTAGGAGGTCTGAATGGGCACCAATTCAACACTGAATTATAGCACTGCTACCACAAAACCTAGTAATACAACTAACATTCCATTATATATCTACATTATGCTACCATATATCAATATGATCTGTATATTTATGAAGTTCTTAATGAGATTTTACTTTAAGAGTCAAGGTGTTTCATTTAAGATGGAAAGGGGAAGAGACTTCATCACTCCTTGTTGTTCTCCCCTCCCCTGCAAGTCCATTTTCTTTTGGATCCTATTTTGTTCCATTGTTACCTGTACTGGACACCTACAAAGTCTAGACACAAAAAACAGGGATGAGGACCTTCCATTTGGTTTATGAACCTACTACCAACTGCAATCTGTATTAAAATCAGAGAACATTCAAAGACAAATCGAATTAGAATAATATAGGAATTATAAATCCTGCTGTCCTAGAGGCAGTAACATTTTAATTCCTTTTTTGTTTATCTCCTCTTATATTCATGAAAGACCTACACACTTAAAGCATCGCATAGTGTTTTTGCATACTGTCAGTTTGAAATTCTTATTAACTTAAAATGCCCTGAACTAGAGAAAGGACTCGGTGCCGTTGAACTGCTTAACTTAGCTATCTCTCATGCAAAGGCTTTATAGTTTTTGACCTGTGTGAAAGCATATACTTAATTCTGTAGGATTAATATGTTCATATTAATGAATATTTTAGTAGCTTAGGTACATATATAAGAAAAACAATAGTGGAATTCTAAGTTAAAAAATGAAGGTCTACAGTCAGGAAGTTCAAAAAAAATTAAGTAATGCAACACAATGGTGATTTAGCAATGCAAAAGAGTAACCTCTTGTTGCATATCCTAAGCCACTCAAAGGTTTTCATTCAAGGAAGATGTTATATGCAGTCATGATGACTGAGCTAATTTTGAGGCTAACTTCTTGAATTTCTCAAGAGCTTGCTTGGTCTTTCAAATTGACATTGTGCAGTTCTTTGCATTGATTTCCCTTGTTTTGAAATTAAGAAGGAAATTGTGAACTACAGTGCATATAAGCTTTGCTAAATATTTAAGGAACCTTAGCACAGTTAAGTCTTTTTAATGAGGGAAGAAATCTTAACTATGCTAAGACACTGTAAATGTGTAAGTCTCCTTAGGAGTTTAGAGCAGCTCAGCCATGCTAGGACACTAAGAGTTTAAAGAAATTTTAATTGATTAGTAAGTCAAATTCTTTAGCAATTCTATACAAGTTAAGTGCTATAATCCTAAATTTTTGGTTCGTTTATCCAGTCAAAACAATCAGTCAAAACCAAAAGCCTCAGAAGTTAGGTCTAATTTCCCTCTGCATCTCTAGCCTGAAGTCTACAATCCACACTCAACCAAATCTTCAGTGAGTCAGAGCAGGCTGAGCTCTCTGTCTATCTCCAGTTTGGATGAATTTGAACTAAGAGCTCAGTCCTAAATGCTAGTTACCTTAAACATGACACACTGCCTCAAGCCTTCGGTGGTACTCACTAGAAGTATTTGTTTAGGGTCAAGAAAAAAACCTGCAATCAAGTACTGAGCTGCCTGCCAGTCTTAGCTCTCAAGCCAGTGCCTAACATGTAAAGTGCCTTGCAACTCAGGAAGTATACTGGGAAGGTTAAAAAGATACCAGTTGTACAGTTGAAATCTATTTGCAAATAAAAGGGAATTATGCTGGGAAAATAAATTATTGTACTTCCTAGGCAAAGAATAAAAATGTAGAAAAATGCAGCAAGCAGTAGCAACTGTTTTGAAAATGATTGCTCCACATCAGGTGCATATTGAAAGGCTGAGATAAAGTTCTTATGCATTACATAGTGGAGGGTTGTAACTACCATGTAAACCATGCATTTATCATCAAACTCTGTCCATCACCATCTCCCCTGCCCACAGTATGCTATTTATTGTTAAAATGCACTTATTTAAAATTTTGGAGGTGTAGCCCAGTTTCTTTTATGGTTGGCTGATTTTTTTGATTTTATTTCTGATGGTAGTTAATAGTAGTAAAAGTAATTTACTGACCCTCCCTAGTTAAATACCATCCAACTAAAACTCAGTTTGAAGTCATTTAATAGGGCACTCACTATAAACAAAAAAGCTCTGACTGCACAGTCAGTAAGCTAGAGGGAATGTGAGGATTAAAGCAATGTTCCAGGAAAATTTATAGAATGAAATTAGCCAAATGAATTAAATGTCAGTGATATAGCTGAGAATTCAATACACATTTATTAGAGTAGTGACTTTCTCACAATTGTAATAATTATTTCAGGAGGGAGGGAACTTTTAAAACTAATAAATTTGAGCATACAGATCCTATAAACTGCTGCTTGTAAATCTTACAGATGACAAAAGATCCCCCCACATACATCAATATTTCATTAATGCCAATGCTATGTTTATGTTTTCTGACTTCTTGCAGAAAACTAGTTTATGACCAGTAAGAGATCTTTATGAATAGGTAGTAAATTTTGGCCACCATTCATGGGTTGAAGTCCTACTGACTCCTTGATATAGAAGAGCTCTATATACCAAGACCCTAAATTTGTAGGATATAATCTCAGAAGAACTATGGCTGTATTGCTGAGGAAAGGTTAAACTGCATTTTCACAGCTTTGAAATTAATCAGAAGACATTACTGAAGAGCAGTTATGCCTTTTATGAACCACTAAACCATTTTTTTGTTTGTTTGTTTGTTATGGAATCACCTTAAGCAGCAGCTTCTTATAGCTAAATGTTCTAGAGTCCAGTTTACATGTTTAGTGGAGCATAATGAAGGGGACAGACAATGGATGAAAAACAGCAGGTACTAATCATTTTCTGTGGTACTGAAAGAAGGTGGAGTGAGCAATTTTAGGGCCTTAATTAAAAAAAAAAAAAAGAAAAAGCAAAGAAGAAAAACTTGTAAAATTAGTCCTTTTTAAGGCAATTGTCGTCTGGAAAAGTTGTAAGGAACACAAACATGCGAACAAAGGAGAATGTCCGAACTGAGGAATCCTGGTTATGGAGACATGCTGAGGGCTTGTAATATGGGAGGAAGACAAGGGGGGCAGTAACTAAAGATTTAGCATCCCGATTCAAATATTATTGTAGTTCACATGTTTTAGACTTACTGATATGGTTCACAGTCACAGACTGGCTGAGGTTGGAAGGGACCTCTGGAGGTCATCTGGTCCAACCCCCTGCGCAGGCAGGGCCACCCAGACCAGGTTGCCCCTGACCACATGGAGGTGGCTTTTGAATCTCCAAGGAGTGAGACACCACAGCCTCTCTGGGCAACTTGTGCCAGTGCTCCTCCATGTGGCTTCATGCAGTTTTCTGCTATTATCAACTCCAAGTACTCAAAAGTAAATATAAGTCACTCTTCAAAATGACAACCTAAAAATAATTAGATTTTTAAAAACATCTTGCCTGCTTTTTGTGTTTCTGAACATACAGATAGTAATCAAGTCAAAACTGCATACAACTTCTTTTCCTGTAACCATTAAAACTAGAAACCTTAATTAAAAATATATTGTTTTAAGGGATGACATTTCTGTCTGCTATCACATAAGTTTAAGAGCTGAGACAAATATGCAGCTTCCACAGCTACGAGCTAATCTGCCTAGCTTCCTCCTGTGATCAATCTGTTTTACTGGAACAAGCTGTAATTATGCCCTTCGTTTAATGTTTGTTGTTGCCTGAGTGTAACTCAGCTTAATAGCGCAATTGCCATATATCCGACAAATCACTCAGCACTACTGCTCAAACAAGACCAGTCTCAGGCCTACCTGAGGCAAGAGAAGAATCATTACTAGTCTTTATTATACTTATAATTCATAATGAGAATATTGCTTCTTTTCATCTAGCAACTTATAATTTCTAAGAGCTACTGATGTCTAGGAAGCATTACAAGTTATAAAATACTTATTACAAGTTTCCTGAATTTTGAACAAAAACATTAGAATATTTAAAAACTGCAAAGCAAATGCTATGTTAAACAGCATAAATACATATAAAAAAAGGTTATTTGCATAAAGGCTATTTGTCTCTAAATAGCTTGCAAAGGTGCTTATATTATCTAAACGTAGATTCTTTTGAAGCACCTTTTATGCTTTTTAGGTATGAAAATGGATCTGTTTTTTCATCCTTTATTACTATAATCAGGTTAAGTTGTTTCCAAAACTGAAGTTACTGAAGTTTTACATATATATGTAAGTGTACACTTGTACAGACATTTTAACCGTATCTTGGTAGTATGAGGAAAAGGATGGAGGATGAATTGGCAAAAATTATCTGTGGTGAGAAATGATCTGAGCTGTCAGCTACTTAGCCACCCATCCTAGCATACCCAGGAAAGCTTCTGCTCAGCCTTATTCCAACCTGTTTGGTTTGAACGCGGTGCAGGTTCCCTTTAGGTTATGCTTTCTTTCCAGCAGATTTTGTCATGTTATGGTTTAGCCGGATGTTTGCTTTCGCAAGGCTGGATTAACCCAGGCCACTCCAGAGTTATTTTTGTGCTCCTCATGGCATCAGTTTAAAGGCACAGTTCTGATTAATTTTCTATGTGCTTGTTACCTTTTCAGTGCCTACGGCTGTTGGTCATTTGGACAGCTAGCAATTGCAGCTATTACACTGTTTGACCTACAGCTTGGGGAGAAGGTATTGGAGACTGACAGATCATGGTGGACCAAAATCTTTTCCTTCCTTCCACCTCATTATACTAATAGCATGGCATCTCCCAGATAAACCAGGTATTGTACTTGCATACCAACCAGTATCGTGTTTGGATATTAGTTAACAAAAAGGGTGTGATCTGATAGGCACTTAGTGTTTATGCTAAATCAGTTGTTTCATGGTAAAAGCTACTCAGGAAGTGCCAAGGTTGAAACTAGAAGTCTGTGTATCTTACTTTGCTAAAATAAATTCTTAAGTTTCTGCATTTAACAATTTCCAATTAAACATCAGAGTGACTGATGCTAGAAACACACTATGCATTTGTTTTCTGTTTGTACTCAATATATCTCATTCAGGTCATTATTGTTGTCTGTGTTCAGTAACAAGAGACAAATAGAGAGCTTCTTTCTTTTCAAAGAGGTCACTAGGTGTTTCTACTTTTGATAGAAGAATTTGTAAATTGTTTCATTCTGACAGCTTTCATACCTCCTGACAGCTATTTATAAGGTGAAGGGTTTTTTGTTCTGTTTTTCCATGGCATGGTGACTTTTCCCAGCTATTTGCTAGTTATCCAGTGCCACAAGAAAAATATAATTAATGAATAGTCTAGAGGTCTAATGAATTTGAATGCATACTTACATGCTAATGAAGTCTGTAGGTCTTAGACACACAGTTGAGTACTTTGCTGAGCGTCTAAGTAAAGGAAACTTCACAAAAAAAGAATACAGGCTTAAACCTTAAATATATTCACAATACATTTTCAGAAGTAATCTCTGGAAAAATATACATATTTTTTTCCAGGGATATTGTCTTTACTTAATTATTGTATTTAATTCTAAGCTGATATGCTTGCAACATTATAGAGCAATTGACATGCCTTCTTCCCTACCCCATTCCATATATGTGCTGAAAAGGGAGCAATCTGTTGCCAAACATTCAATGAGGTTTGAAACACTCTTCTAGCAGCAGGCATGCTTTAACTTCTATAATATCAAAGCAGTGCTAGCCTATTAATCTTTTTTCTAGCAGACTTGCATTAAATAAACAGACTTCCATTTGTGCAATTTTCACAAAAGGCAAGTGGAGCTAATTCTAAAATCTTGTTCTGGCATTAAATAAGCAGTATTGCCCCTATTTCAAGAATGATACAGCAAATAAATCAACGTAGCAGTATAGTGCAGTACTCTGCTGTGTCCAGTGGGATGTGTCCCCTTTTGCTTTCTGTCTCCAGCCAGTCAAGGGAACTGCCTTTAGACAGTCAACATGCAGACTGAAAATATGGCTGAAAAAAAAATGAAAAGGGGTAGTCTTTATCTATACACAGTGCTGTCTGGACTCTTCTCCACTTCTCTGCCTCAATCTGTTGTTGGTCTGCCCTACCTAGGCTTTCTTCTATGGCTTGCACCTGAGGGCATGATAGAGCATAGCCCTATGACTCTCACAAAGCTGTTTTGCTTCAGAATCAGGTACCAGGTTGGATCTGTAAATATATTGGAAACAGTTCCAAACAAGGATAATGTGGCCCTTGTTTCTCCTCAGCAATGTAAACTGGATGTGGGTAGGGCCTTCCTTGCAAATCCCTTCTACTTCCAGCAGGGCTGTTGCCATGCCCCACATGTCCACCAAAGGTCAGTGCTCCTGCATGCCTGCCTGCCTCCTGGGCAAGTTGTCTGAAGCTCCTCTGTTCATGCTATCATGTGTCTACATAACCTGTTTGCGTGGATAGCCCTCAGTCTTGGTGGAGGTTGACCTAGGAGGACTGAACAGGGTTGCCCTTCTTTGGCAAGGTTTTACATTTTCAGGCCATGATCATGATTAGTTTGTGCCCCAGTTGCAATGCAATGTGGGTTCTCCAGAAACACCTGGAGGACCAACAGTGTTGACATGGACTTGAGTTCCACATTAGTGGAGGAGGAAGAGAAGGATAGAATCTCAGAAATATCCTATAAACCAAAGTGGCCATTAAGAATCTGTTTTAAAGACCATCTATGATGTAAAACCCTGATAGGTATCTGTTGTACATTATTTATTCTTACTGTTCCATAATTGCTGTGAACAGCATTGATCAACCAGTTAATTCATAACAGTGCTCATGTAATCTGCTTTGCAAATACAGCCAGAGAATATCATTCCTGGAGCTAGAGTATTTCAGGAATGATGTCAGCCAATTCTACCTATGTATTACCCAGCAAAACTATTTTCTAGAAGTATGGTG
Source organism: Anseranas semipalmata (assembly GCA_013399115.1). Taxonomy (NCBI): domain Eukaryota; kingdom Metazoa; phylum Chordata; class Aves; order Anseriformes; family Anseranatidae; genus Anseranas; species Anseranas semipalmata. The sequence continues at coordinate 381,474 of VXAA01002408.1, forward strand.
ACAGGCAGTGAGACAACACACAAGCCTGTGAGATGGACAGAGCTGCCCATGGGGTCCCCAACCCTTTAATTGGTCAAACAGGATTAGATTGCCTTGTCTAAGTTAGGATCCTCAACTTGCTTGAATATCATTAACATTTGGAAGCTATTACACAAACCATAATCCAGAAGAGTGTGCCTAATCTTAATGCTCTGGATAGAACTTAGTTCTTTAACATCATTATTTAAGGAGAGGGAGTAAATGGAAAGCTGTATCTGTAAAGAAAAGAATTGCAAATATGAGGACTCCAGGTGTATCACATTACACCAATTTTAAAGAAGCATTTATGTCAGAAAAATCCGAAACCCAATAACAAAAACTAGCAACACCTCTGTTTAACCAAATAAACACTTTTTTTTTCCATTTATAGAAGTCCAGGATAATTCAACTGACTTTACATAGATGTATACAAGTATGGCTTTACATTCATCTTCATCAGTTTCCAATGATGAATACAGAGCTGGAGAAAAATGGAAGTGCCACCTCCAGTCAGGACTGCAATAAACTAAAAATCCCTTTTAAAAGCAAGGCTGGCGTGAATGTGGCAAGTCAAACCTTTATAGTCTTTTCAACTGCTCTGGAGGTGTAGAAAACAATCTCTTTAAGACAATATCCCAAACAAAGACTTTGTGGTGACGCGGGGGTTAATTACAAACAACAGAGGTTCATTATAGATTCCACAATGTTGTTCTCCCACACAAAAGACGCTCTCACTTGTTAAATGTCTAGCCTAGACTACCAGAAATTGCATTACACTGGGTGCCCCTCCTCTTATTCCCGGACTTTCTTACCCTGGCCTTTTTTTTCCCTCCCATCTCTATTGAAAGATAGTAATTAAACACTAAAGCCTCTCAGTTTCTGCAGCACTGCAGGGGAACTCCTCCCTGTAATAAGCTCCAATTACTGGCTGCGACTGCAGCTGATGAAGGATTATCCTCTCACTCAGCTACGGCAAGCTCTAGAGTATAATCTTCAATTAGTTCAATTCATGTAGCACACTGGCAGGCAGGCCACTACGTTTCCCACGACTTACACAAACAGCCTTTCTTTGACACCCCCCAACTCCGCACAGATGGTCTCGGGACTGTCTGTTGCAAAGTTCAGTGCATCTGGCCCCTAAACCCACCTAATGCAGGCAGCAAAACAAAGACTGGGACTCAAGTGCTCTACAGTACCTATTTGTTTCAGTAACAGCAGGCTTTTTTTTTTTTAATAAAAGAAAGAAATTATTCAAGGAGTCACAAAACAGGTGGATAAACAAAAAACAACCAACAAATCTGGAGTGCCACTATAAATTACTTCATCTAGTCATTTTTAACTATGTGAAAATTAAAAAAAAAAACAATTTTATGCTAATATAAATGTCTGCTACAGACAAAGCCAAGGAGGGCAAAATTAAACTTAAGTACAAAAGGAAAGAGCTAAAAATGTACTTGAGGTATTGCAGATATCCTCAAGTTTGTTTTTTTTTCAGCACGTCTGTTCAATAGTTAGAGCAAAGACAGTTGTGAACCCATATTCAGTCTGAACTCTGAATTCTTGGCTTCTGTATCCTGATATTTATATGGCTTATGTATCAGCTCATGCTTGATTTCTTTAATTTCTGACTGTAAAAGAAACACAGCTTTACTTAAAGAAAATATTTAAAAGCAGATAAAATTAATTAGTTGTTTTCCCTTTATTTGTGTTTTTGATACTGGAAGATTTTGCTATATGGCAGCTAAAAATAATAATTGAATAGACCAAAATAGATTAGTGCCACCAACATCTTTCACTGAATAATTCTGTTGCCACTGCCTTCACTTCAGATGAGCTTCCATGACCATAGGGAAGTCGGTACCTAGAGGCATGCTGCCCCAAACACCTGCTTTTATGGCCTAGTATTTCAGTCTGTCAGCTGCAATTTCCACTGCTGCCTAAGCAGAAAGAGAAGGGGGTATTTCCCAAAGAGGGGCTCGTCTTCACCTGTAAAGAGGCTGTGTAACCTCATTACAGCAGACAGTTAACCCACACTATGAGAAAAACAGGACAATGGTAGCTGTATTGGTACTGTCTTCTTGTATAGGCTGGATGCAGAGGCCTCCCATTTCCAAGCCTGTAAGTCTAAAATTTTGCATTAAAATAATCCATCTGAAACTCCACTCTGCAGTAGTAACAGCATCAAGTTTGTATTTAGAAAACAATCCCTCATCTCAGGGCCTCCTATTTCCAGGTTCCTCAGGAGCAGCGTCGTCCCACTGAGCACAGCGGGATGTCCTTGTGTAGGAACACTGCTCAGCAGCTCCTCCTCTGCCAGCCTGAGTGCCAACTCAGGCACGGCCCAGCAGACCACAAAACACATCAAGCCAAGTACGTGAACTTGTAAGACACCAGGCAGTACAGATCTGTAGAGTAGCACTGAGCTTCTGACCACTTTTTTTATTTTTTATTTTTTATTTTTTTTTAAATCGGAGCACAGTAATTTTTCCAACATCAAATTGTATGCTTTTGTGTACTTGATACATAGACTCTCATATATCCTCAGACCTGAAAAAGGGCTTGTATGTCTGGAAGTATCCTTTTTTCAACTACATTAACTGGGATTTAATAAGGTGTATTTTAATTCACAAAGGTTGTTTTAGTCACATCCTTCTACAGTCATCCTTATATAATACTAAGGAGGATACCACTACATACACCTCAATCCTAAAAAACAGACAAAAGCCCAACATTTAATAGAATCATAGAATATCCCGAGTTGGAAAGGACCCACGAGGATTGAGTCCAACTCCTGGCTCCACACAGTACCACCCAAAAATCAGACCCTATGTCTGAGAGCATTGTCCAAACACTTCTTGAACTCTGGCAGGCTTGGTGCTGTGACCACTTCCCTAGGGAGCCTGTTCCAGTGCCCGACCACCCTCTCAGTGAAGAAGCTTTTCCTGATATCCAGCCTGAACCTCCCCTGATGCAGCTTCATGCTGTTCACTCATTGTTCACCAGAGAGCAGAGATCAGTGCCTGCCCCTCCACTTCCCCTTATGAGGAAGCTGCAGGCCGCCATGAGGCCTCCCCTCAGTCTCCTCTTCTCTGGGCTAAACAATCTAAGTGATTTCTGCTGCTCCTCACACATCTTGCCCTCCAGACCCTTTACCATCTTTGTAGCCCTGCTTTGGACACTCTCTAATAATTTTATGTCCTTCTTATACTGTGGTGCCCAAAACTGCACACAGTACTTGAGGTGAGGCCGCACCAGTGCAGACCAGAGCAGGACAATCCCTTCCCTCGACCTGCTAGCAATGCCGTGCTTGATGCACCCCAGGGTACGGTTGGCCCTCCTGGCTGCCAGGGCACACTGCTGGCTCATATTCAACTTGCTGTTGACCAGAACTCCCAGATCCCTTTCTACAGGGTTGCTCTCCAGCCTCTCATCCCTCAGTCTGTACATATAGCCAGGGTTGCCCCTTCCCAGGTGCAGAAGCTGACACTTGCACTTGTTAAGTTTCATGCAGCTGGTGATTGCCCAGCCCTCTAATTTGTCAAGATCTCTCTCCAAGGCCTCTACCCTCAAGGGAATCAACAGCTCCTCCCAGTTTAGTGTCATTTGTTTCAGCTGGGCTGTGTATTTGAGACTGTTGTGAGAGAAATAAAAATGGAGTGTAGTTCTCATTTTGTAGAGTGGGAAATAGCTCATGCAACTTCCAAGTAAAAATTCTGCAGCTGTTCTTCACTGTCTTACTGCTGTAACTCAACGTTATACAGTGCTGTAGGTGTTTTCATAGAGGAAAAAAAAATCAGCCACTGCCCCAAGGAACATTCAATTTATAATGGTGCTTTTCACGATACAAGCTATTTGCAGTAGTTCAGACTTTTAGACTGAAAGCACCCTAGGTTAGTCCTGTGTAAACACATGCACAAGTTTCAGACAGACAGAATACTAGTAAGGACAGGCTGAAAGAGAATACCCTTCCTATTTCCAATATACCCAAGAGCTGAATGAAGTTGTGTTGTAGATTTCTAATATTTGAGGGAAATCTAAGGGTCCTATAATTATGAAAACAAAGGAAACAATATATATATATTCCATAAAAGTTAACTTTCCTTTCTGCTGGGAACTTGTAGAAAAATAAGCCAAAAATTGACTACCCTCACTCTTCACATGCGCCATTTTCAAGTATGAGGCCTCATGTGCATGTTTACATTCCACATCTGGATGTTGAAATGGGCATTTAGTTTTGTTAAAATCAGAACAACATCTTCAGTACTGCTATGAACATCCAAATGTAGGATTTGATAAAATGTCATGTTTAAAACTATTTATCACAGGCCCCAATATAAAAGCACAGAAGACTATTTTATTTTGTAACTCAGTAAACTGATGGTGAACCGAGCCTCCAATCACACCAGTTACAAACATCTTGTATCTAACCAGCTGAACTTCTGCACTGCACTCCCTGAGCAGCTTAAGTTTAAATGTAAAATTACCTTTGATAAGTAAGGACAGATCATGACTTCAGCTGTCTTTTGACTCCCTTCCATAATTTGAAATTGAACAACTTGACTCACTAAATAGCCAAATAACATAGCACAAAATAGGCTTATGCACTCCATTGTTCACTGGGCATTTTAGTAGCAGAGAATCAGACAAATACAAATAAGAGGAAAAGTATTCCCCCCCAAATACTGTGACCTCTGAACTTTGAGCAAATGGAAAACAAACTGAAGAAAATCAGTGGGGAAATGTCAAGTGAGCACCTAATCAATGGTCCTTGTCAGCTATAGCCAGGGGCTGGCAGCAAGTTGTGACTATCACCATGCAAGCATTGCTTCTTCTGCATAATAAAAGATCACAGGTATTATGCCTCCATTCTCCACTCAGTTGGGAAGAGAAATTAAGTGAGGAAGACAGAATTTATCAGGCTTCTAAAGATCTTGATTTGTGAAGCACCACACAGATAAACAGACTCTATACAGTACATGCAGGCATTGACAGATTATTTTTTGAGCCTTCCACACATCCTGAGAACAAAACTTCTGGCTTAAAAGTAGTGTTTTAAGAATTGGATACATGGTATTTATAAAAGACAAATCATAGTATTTTTACGTGAAAAGAGCATGACACCAGTACTTGCTGGGGACCCATTTTTTATTTACAGTTTTATTTGCTTAACTAGAATACAAAAAAGCAGTGCAAGTAGTTGTAGTACTGCCTGAAGTGAGATAGATGACATTACATCACAAATGACTTTTACTATCTCCTACCCTGGAATCTTGCCCTTAATTAGTTATTGTTGAATGACACTAAAATCTCTAATTTAGGCTCTAGACCTTATCATTTGGCAATCTTAACTAGTACTAAGATAGCTGATATTGGAACATAACAGAAAAATCACTTCACCTGATAAAGCATTCCATATAAATGTACACCCATGATATTATACAACCTAGGATTTTCACGTTTAGCTAATATGTGATTTAGTAAAAATAGTAAACTGAATAGAAATCACTGGATGGTGACTGATAAATCAAAGAAAACAGTTACTTAGGATACCTTCTGCAATCAAAGCATGAAAACTGCAGAAAAAGCCATTACATGTAAGAGCAGTAAACACAAAACAAGAACAAAAGATTCCTGAAGTGACTTGTGGTAGACTGAGCTTTGTAGACCAGTTACCATAAGGACACCCGATATGCAAGATAACCAAAAAGGTAAAGGAAATGGTAACTTTTTTTTTTTTAAATAGCAAAAAATGAATTCATTTAAAAAAAAAAAAAAAACACTGAGTTAATGCTTTGACAGAAGAGAAACGTTTTCCTGAGCTTCTGTTTGTTTCATGCCCAGTCTACATGATACCAACGGAATGGCCAGACACTGCATAATATGGGATATTTTTCCACACCTTTTGCATAAAAGGGAAGAAATCTGATGCTGCAGTATGGAAAATAGTGATTACCAAAACAGCCTCAGGGAATTCTTCAATTTAAGGGCTTAAAGTTAAAGAACAAACTAGATCAGAAACAGGAAAGCTGGTTGTTTTTTCTGAGTATTATCTCCTACAAGCTCAAAAATAGCCCATCCTTGTATACAGGAGGTCAAGCAAAAGTGTCAGATCTGCAGGAATGAACAAGGAGCTGCTGACTAAACTCAGACTTGAAAGGGAAGCATACAACTGATGGAAGAGGGGGCGGGTGACCCAGTAAGAATATAGAGACACTGTACAGTTGGGCAGGGATGGGGTCAGGAATGCCAAAATCCACCTGGAGTTGAACCTAGCAAGGGACACGAAGGGCAACAAGAATGGATGGAGAAAACCAAGTGGAGGCAGGCTCTTCAGCAATACCCAATGAAAGAACAACAGGCAATTGGCACAAACTGAAACAAACAGTATATACATTTTTTAATGTATAGAGTGACTGTAGGAGTTACTGAACACTGGGTCAGGCTACCAAGAGAGGCTGTGGAGTCTTTATCCTTGGAAATGTCCTGACTGGACACGGACCCAGGCAACCTGCTCTAGCTGACCTCCTTTGAGCAGGGAGGTTGAACTGCCATTCTCCAGGTCCCTTCCAACCTCAGTGAACCCAATTCTGTGAAATAAGCTGTAAGAACTGGGATTATGAAAAGGGTTTGGAACAGAGCTTCTGTTCAGCTAGAAAAGTGAACAACTATGAAAGGAGGATGGAGGAAAAATACAGCTTGAAGATGCTTTTTTTTTTTTTCCTTCAGAAAAGAGTGAACTTTACCTGCAATCTGACAGGTGTGCAGTTTCAGTGAATTAAAGAGGACAGGATCTGGAGTGAGGCATCACTGATGTTAAACCAGGTTTAAACAGTGTAAGGAGAATGAATAGCAGAGGAAGAGATGTCTTTTTTTTTTTTTGGCAGTGCCTTATTTCCATCAGCCTTATATTTTTTTCCCCCCTCGTCAGGATGCCATAAAACTAACATTGTTGTNGAACCTAGCAAGGGACACGAAGGGCAACAAGAATGGATGGAGAAAACCAAGTGGAGGCAGGCTCTTCAGCAATACCCAATGAAAGAACAACAGGCAATTGGCACAAACTGAAACAAACAGTATATACATTTTTTAATGTATAGAGTGACTGTAGGAGTTACTGAACACTGGGTCAGGCTACCAAGAGAGGCTGTGGAGTCTTTATCCTTGGAAATGTCCTGACTGGACACGGACCCAGGCAACCTGCTCTAGCTGACCTCCTTTGAGCAGGGAGGTTGAACTGCCATTCTCCAGGTCCCTTCCATCCTCAGTGAACCCAATTCTGTGAAATAAGCTGTAAGAACTGGGATTATGAAAAGGGTTTGGAACAGAGCTTCTGTTCAGCTAGAAAAGTGAACAACTATGAAAGGAGGATGGAGGAAAAATACAGCTTGAAGATGCTTTTTTTTTTTTTCCTTCAGAAAAGAGTGAACTTTACCTGCAATCTGACAGGTGTGCAGTTTCAGTGAATTAAAGAGGACAGGATCTGGAGTGAGGCATCACNAGGGCATCACTAATGTTAAACCAGGTTTAAACAGTGTAAGGAGAATGAATAGCAGAGGAAGAGATGTCTTTTTTTTTTTTTGGCAGTGCCTTATTTCCATCAGCCTTATATTCTTCTCCTCCCTCGTCAGGATGCCATAAAACTAACATTGTTGTTTTAACATAAATTCAGCTAACTTTTGTGTCTATTAAATACACAGTTTGAGGTTAGAAACATTGATTTAACCACTGATTACTCTTTCACTACCTCTTGTTAATTACATGTCTGCTGTTTGGATCATCTAGCTTTGGGTCCATCTAAATTGCATTTTGCAGTGTTTGCAGTCCAACTATTGCCATAACTTCACAGCTGTCTGATCTCATTCTTTATGCCCACCTGTAATTTCAGCAGAATCTGACCACAGACCCCTTCTTTAGATCTCTTATGGGGTTATTAACAGGGAATACAGCAGGGAAGCTCACAGCATCCATAACATGTTAGTGCTGAATTGCTTATCATGTCTACATGGTAGAGAAGTGAAGACAGTGAATTATAGATGAAATCTAACTATAAAGTATATTCATTAAACAAAAAGTGACAATGAAGGTGGTCATGAGACATGAAAAAGTGCGCTAAGGTGCATCTGCTGTACTGGACATAGCCAAAGTTTGTGTCACTGCAAGTGTTGCCTATTAGTGGATGTTCTGTCCTCAAAAACAGTACTCCCAGGGTGACAAGATGACTAAGTTCTGATAAGATGTCAAGAGGTTCTTTGCCAAGTCAGACCTACTTCAGAAAACTCATTATTTAATATAGGATAGCTATCTTGAATAAAATTTGATGGTGGTACTAATGCTGCGAATAAGCAGAGAAGCTGTATCTGCAGAGCTGTCAATCTTTGAACAGCACTCAAATAAGACAAATGCATTTTAGTAGCAAAAGGTTTAGAAGGGAAATTAAGATTTCTATAAAATAAAAAGCAAATGTCAGATAAGTATATTGAACTTGCAGATCTGAAAGTGAACAGAATCTTAAAACTGTTTGACAAGTGAACAATGAAGTGTTTGTTCATTTAAAGCACAATCCAGCAAAGAACAGCAAGTATCAAGGATCCAATCACCTGCTTAAAGTTAGGTGCATGCTTAAAAGCTTTCCTGGATCAGGGCCATTATTGGCTGTTAATGTATGCACTGGGAAAAAAACATGCCAAGTAGGTTATAATGCATCTAAAGAGCAAATTGTGCCTTGAACACTGCACTAATATTATTGTATTCTGACTTGATGAAGCATACATAATTACAGCATTTGCTTTCAACAATGTACTATGTTTCATGTAAATACCATAAATAGGAGGCAAACTGAACAAAGAATGATGTCATTCCTTCATATTTTAATTGAAAGCAGGAGGAGTTAAGTTTAAAATCTTTGGATAACACCAGTCTTGCCACTTTTTAAACTGCTGAGTCATTAAAGGGCAGCTTTCTCTCTAGCCCCCTAGGAAATATAAAGTATGATGTATTATTACTGAAAATATTTGTAAGACGTTAACAGTTTGCAAACATTATAAACTGCACAATAACAGGTGCTTTATTCACTAGGATGCACATGTAATTTATTCTCTGTAAAAACTTATCACAAATATTGAACACTGGATAATAAATGACTGGGCAATAACAAAACAAAAAGAATTTTGTTTCAGGACACAACAGCAGTTTGATTTATTTATTTTATCCTAAAGGAAAAAAAAATGCTCATTTAGCAGACAAATTGCAATAGGGAATTTGAATGACAATCTTGAATAGGATGGTACTTGCTAGAACTGTATGGAAGGGTGACAAGTCATTATAACAGAAAACATGAACAGTCCAGTAAAGCGTAAGTATGATCAAAGCTGTGAAAAAAAAAAATAATCTGTTTTGACATTTGACTGATGTTGTGTTGAATATGTGTGGATTTGAGGCATTTAAACTATGTTCATGAACAATTCTGTTTAGGGAGCACCTAACGGTATAATTTTTCTTTCACCTTGCCATAGAAAGCAAGACAGAAAATATTTCAAGAAATTCAGTGGCACTGGATAACACACATTTTGCTGTACATTCTTAGAATATGTGCATTTTATATTTCTGTAGGAGTGACACAAAGTTACTTAGTAGTTGGAAGACTTATTGCAACACAGGGTGGAAAATAAAGTCTGAGCTCATGTAGTTTCCTTTTGGAGAAACTTCTTTATATAAATAATTGAGCTATTCAATATGCAAGCATATCAGGTTAACCAGAACCTTTCTTCTTTCCATGCTACAGGAAAGAATGTAAATAGTTTGCTTGGTATCTAAATCCAAGACCAGTATTGTATCTAGGAGGCTTTTTAAGGTCTGATAAAATTCAGTACCATAGTTTAACTTAGGTTAGCATCAAGTTCAGTTGCATTAGACATTGCATTGAGATGTAATGTAAGAACTGTAAGGTGGTAAAGGACACACTGTTGTTTCTAATTGGTACCATATTTTTGATGCAAGATCCCAAGTGCAGAAGTCAAAGGGAGTTGATCAAGATCAGGGTTTCATGCCTGTAATCTGTACTCCCAAATAGTAACTTCAAAAATACAGACTCAAGTATGTGAAGTGTTTAAACAGGAAATAACAAATAGTAGGAAATTAGAGCAAGACTGACTTCTTCAGTGTTTCTTTAAAGTGTGCAAATCTAAGGCAGGGCTTCAGCTGTAGAGATTTCGGGGGAACTTTGGACCAAATGTCCCATTCTATAACCTTGTGAAGGCAGCTTGTCTCAGCTGATACCCATTCCACTGAACACAGAACAGAAATGCCTGTCACCCTCACTAGTAGGCACAGAGGTATTAGAGAAGGAAGATTTTGATTACAAGTTTTCTAAATATGCCAGCCAGTGCTTTGGAACACATGAAGGTGACAAAAAGGTCCCAACAAACCCTCACCAAACCATCAGCCAATAAAATTCAGGGGCTCCAATTCTGGTTTGCTTCTTTTGTGTTTGACTTGCTGATTGTCATTTCTGGGGAAGTGAAAAAATGATAGAAAAATAATCTGTCTTTTGTGGAAAGCAAATGGAAGAGGGCTAGAAGGCTAGCATCCTGTCTTATCTGCCATAGTACTGATTTCCTCCTGCTCTCATTTCTCCTTCGCACTTAGACCTGGTGGAAAAAGACAAACTAGAAGTGATAAATATGTGTCAGACTCATTCGTCCTGATGCCATGCCAAAAAGGCTGTGAAAGTGGAGCAACATGGAAGTGGACAACCTTGTTTCACAAAACTAGAGTTTTGAGTGAGGGCTTAAGGACAATGGCAGGATAGTTCACAAGGCATCACTGCTTGGTACATCCAATTTAAGCATATGCTGACAAATCTAAATCAAAAACTTCATGATCTCAGTTAGAGGTCACATTGCTACATCTGAAGTCTCAGATCTTCAGAGTAGTAACTTGAGCACACTTAAAAAAAGAAGAGAAAGATAGGAAAAAACTAGTCACATGGAAGCAGTGATGCAAAAAATTTCTACCTCATGCAACCTTCTACAGACACCTAAAATACTCCGTCATAAACCTTGGAAATGGAGGTTTAGATACAAATGTAGACTTGACAGTTTGGAATGAAACCTGTGAATTAGTCTCAGAGAAAGCTGTCAGACTCTCCTTCTCTTGAAGTCTGAAACACTGAGGAGCCTGTTCCAATGTCATTTATGCCACACGCAGCTTGGTTCTGGGTGTCACTTAAAACATGAATCATCTTGCCACTCCTGGTTTATACAGAAGTGAGCAAATCTCAGGGAGAGAAGTTACCTCCCAGAGGGGTCTTTTTTTCCAAATGAACTAGTTACAGCCATTCTTTCTTGGAAAAGCTTTTGTGCTCCTGCCCCTTGCAAAGCATACTACACATAACAAAACTCAATGTGCAACTTAGAGTACTACTAAGAGAAGCTTTAAACTCTTTACCTTTTCTCCTCAGAGAGCCAATCTGTGGGGTAGACAAGGGAGGATAGTTTCCTCTACTCCTTTACCTTCCCTTTCTCCTTTACCTTTTCTCTTCCAGGCTAGTTACAACAGCTCTTGAGAATTTTGAATATCCTTGGGATTTTCAAACCAGCATGATCCTATTCTTATGTCTCTTGAATGTGTTTCTGGTTTTGTTTAAGGTTAAACAACTATTTAAGAATACCACCCAGAGATCTGCCCCAAGGCTGTATAGTTACGAGTGGCAGGGAGTGTGGGATAGTATGGGAAAGTACCTAGGACAGTGTGCACCTCCAGTGTTTTGGAACTTCACCCCTGAACGAGTGCAGAATCCTGAGAAACTAGTAAAATATTTGGAAAAAATATGCTGTCACCGTGGCAATTCCAGAGACACAAACCACTGCAACACGCTGGGGCCTGGGCCATGCCTACTGAGCCTGGTTCAACACTATTCAGCACCCTCAAAGGGAAGCGAAGGCCTCTGGATCTGATCACAAAACAGGCCCAGCCGCCACTCCAACCCCTGCAACAGGCACAGCGGCTGAACCAGAGAACTAATGGATGCGGAAGTCAGCTCATTTAGTAAGGGAAGAAGCTTCTACTAAGAAAGGGAAAGAAGAAGTGGATGACAAAGGCTACTCCGAAGTAGGGCCATCATTAGAACAGGAAGAGGAAGAAGCAGAACTCATTCATTAATGGAGCAGTAACCACCCAATCCCTATCCCTGGGTGAGCTGTGAGATATGCAAAAAAGATTTCAGCCATCATCCAGGCAAGCACGTTGTCACCTGGCTGCTCTGATGCTGGGATAACAAGGCCAGTAGCATGGAATTAGGGGACAGGGAAGCCAAGCAGCTAGGATCCCTCTCTAGGGAAGGGGGCATTAACAAAATGATGGGAAAAGGGGCACAGGCCCTCACCCTCTGGAGGCAACTCCTGTCAGACATGAAGGAAAGGTATCCCTTCAAGGAAGATGTTATGTGTAACCCAGGCAAGCAGACCACCATGGAGAAAGGTATCCAGTACCTGAGGGAATTAGCTGCGCTGGAGGTGATTTATGATGACCTAGACAATGACCAGATATCCAAAGATCCAGATGAAGGCAAGTGCACGTGAGGAAGTTTGTACAGAGCACGCCATCATCATATACGAACTCATTGGCAGTAATAACCTGGAAAGACCAAGAGGAACAAATGGTGGATAAATTGGCTGGCCAACTCCAGCAATACAAAGAAAATCTTTCTTCCTCCCTACAGGCCTGTGTCTCAGCTGTGGAGAAACTGTCCCAGGAGTTCCAGCAATTCAGAGAGGATATGTCCTACTCTCCACCTATACGGACCAGTATCTCAGCTATTAAGAGTAAGCGTACCTCTGCCCAAGAGAAAGGATGTAGTGGGCACACCATGCACGGCCCTGTGGTTTTACCTGTGTGACCATGGAGAGGACATGAGGAAGTGGAATGGAAAATCTACCTTGACCCTAGAGGCATGGGTACGTGAGTTGTAAGGAAAAACAATCACTAAAGGAGGTTCTTCCAGGAAAATGGCTGCTCCAGTTTCCAGTGGGCAGTTCCCCAGACAGAGTAGAAGGACTGATCTCCTGATCTTAATAGAGACTTCTGATTTGTGTTTACAAGCGGTAATGAATACTATGACCAGGACTAGAGGGGGCCAGCCTCCAGCCAGGTGGAGGAAAGGGACAATCGGGTTTATTGGACTGCGTGGATTCAATGGCCTGGCACATCAGATCCACAAGAGTATAAGACTCTAGTGGACACCGGTGCACAGTGTACCCTACAGATGAGCAGAACCCATCTATATTTCTGGAGTGACAGGGGGATCCCAACAGCTAGCTGTACTGGAGGCCGAAGTGAGCCTAACTGGGAGTGAGTGGCAAAAACACCCAATTGTGACTGGCCCGGAGGCTCCGTGCATCCTTGGCATAGACTGCTTCAGGAGAGGGTACTTCAAGGACCCAAAAGGGTACCCGTGGGCTTTTGGCATAGCTGCCTTGGAGACAGAGGACATTAAGCAGCTGTCCGCCTTGCCTGGTCTCTCAGGGGACTGTTCTGTTGTGGAGTTGCTGAGAGCCGAAGAACAGCAGGTGCTGATTGCTACCACAACAGTGCACCGGCAGCAATATCACACCAACCAAGACTCCCCAGTTCCCATCCTTAAGCTGATTCATTGACTGGAGAGCCAAGGAGTGATCAGCAAGACTTACCCTTTAATAGCCCCATATGGCCAGTGCGAAAGTCTAATGGGGAGTGGAGACTCACAGTGGACTATCGTGGCCTGGATGAAGTCGCCACTGCTGAGCGCTGCCATG
>VXAA01002410.1:0-12100 GCA_013399115.1 Anseranas semipalmata
ATGTCCAAGTGGAGATGAGTGATCAGTGGTGTCCCTGCGGGGTCAGTACTGGGGCCGGCGCTGTTTAACATCTTTGTTGGTGACATGGACATTGGGATCAAGTGCACCCTCAGCAAGTTTGCCGATGACACCAACCTGTGTGGTGCAGCTGACATGCTGGAGGGACGGGATGCCATCCAGGGGGACCTGGACAGGTTTGAGAGGATGGCCTGTGCAAACCTTATGGAGTTCAACAAGGCCAAGTGCAATGTCCTGTGTCTGGGCTGGGGCAATCCCAAGCCCAAACACAGGCTGGGCGGAGAATGGATTGAGAGCAGCCCTGAGGAGAGGGACCTGGGGGTCCTGGTTGTCAAGAAGCTCAACATGAGCTGGTTATGTATGCTTGCAGCACAGAAAGACAACCGTATCCTGGGCTGCATCAAAAGAAGGGTGGCCAACAGGTCGAGGGAGGTGATTCTGCCCCTCTAATCTGCTCTTGTGAGACCCCACCTGCAGTGCTGCATTCAGCTTTGGGGCCCCCAGCAAAAGGACAAGGATGTATTAGAACGATTCCAGGGGAGGCCACGAGGATGCTCAGAGGGCTGGAGCACCTCTCCTGTGAAGACAGGTTGAAGACAGGTTGTTCAGCCTGGAGAAGAGAAGGCTCTGGGGAGCCCTTACAGCGGCCTTCCAGTACCTAAAGGATCCCTACAAGAAAGCAGGTGAGGGACTCTTTGTCAGGGATTGTAGTGACAGGACAAGGAGTAATGGTTTTAAGCTGCAAGAGGGGAGATTTAGGTTAGCTGTTAGGAAGAAATTCTTTACTATGAGGGTGGTGAGGCACTGGCCCAGGCTGCCCAGAGAAGCTGTGGGTGCCCCACCCCTGGAAGTGTTCAAGGCCAGGCTGGATGGGGCTTTGGGCAACTTGGTCTAGTGGAAGGTGTTCCTGCCCATGGCAGGGGGGTTAGAATTAGATGATTTTTAAGGTCCTTTTCAATCCAAACCGTTCGGTGATTCTGTGTACCAGAGATGTCCCCCAACTCCACCGCATGCAGAGACCTTTGCCTAGGGGACAAATCCTGCCCTGCAAGGAGCACATTGCTGCTGTACTGAAGCCCAGCTGGGACCAACACAAACCCAGCCACATGGGCGCTGTACCCAGCTGGCCCACGAGGCATTGCTGATGGGGGAGATTGCTGCAGGCACAGCAGGACGTGCTGCTCTCATTTGCCTGGGTGCTACTAGGAGCCCATCTCCTGCTTTGCAGCAACAATCGGAGCTGGCTTTGTAATACTGCCCAGCACTCTGTTCCCTCATGTTTGCAGAAGCAACTTGCAGCTGTAAGAAAAATGTTTTTTCTCTAATCTGTATTTACACAGGACAGTGATAAAGAAATTCCTCAACAATCACTTAATCTCTTTCTGGGCTGACACCACCATCTTGGCTCAGCCCAGCTCCAAAGCAGCAACATATGCAAACACAGCACGCTGCTCTGCAGTCTGGGGAAGGACCATTGCATGAAAACAAGCACTGTTCCCAAGTCTTCTGCTGAGCAGCCCTCTGCACTGCAATTGTCCCCTGATGCAGGCAGCAGGATGTTGGGAAGAAGGGCAGCCCCATCTTCTGGAAGCTGGCATGTGTTTGAAGCTCTTGCATGTTTTTCGCATATGATTTGAAGCAAGAAGCCTGCTCTCGGCTCAGTTTCAGTTACCAATTCTGCTGCTCGCAGTTGTGCCATCCCCACTACAAGGCGCCCTACTTGTGCAAGCAAGTTCTCAGCAAGCTCTGCATGAACTCACTGCCTGGCCCTAAAGGATTGGAAAAACAGGAAACCCTTTCAAAGGTGTCTTAGGATTTGATGTTGATGTTTGAGTTTCCCTTTCATATCACTGTAACTTTTTTGTCCGAGTGCTTTATTCCTGCACTGCGAAGCTGTCATTTATTTCTAGTTGGAGATTTTGTGCTTTTGAAAATAAAGTGAAGGAGAACAGAAAATAAAATTGTTTGAAGACACTTTAGTGCATTAGACAAGCATTTAGTATGAGAAGCTGAGCCTTTCCAGCCCTTAGGGAAAAACAATGTATATGAACGTATACAACTTGTATACAAATAACTTAGCAAAAACAAAGCTGTTCTGTCTAGTGAGAATTTTGGTGCTATATAGTTTGAAGAAATAATATAACGTACTCATCAGTAAAAACAGAGTTATAACACCATGACAATAACCTGAGGGAGTTGAAAGGGACTGAGGACAATAC
The DNA here is from genome assembly GCA_013399115.1 of Anseranas semipalmata. Classification (NCBI taxonomy): domain Eukaryota; kingdom Metazoa; phylum Chordata; class Aves; order Anseriformes; family Anseranatidae; genus Anseranas; species Anseranas semipalmata. Next base: position 2,238 of record VXAA01002410.1, read on the forward strand.
AGACTGCATGGCCACATTGCTGGGCAAGCAGCATCCCTGCTCAGCCAGGCCCAGAAGCAGATGGGCTGACAAAACACAGCAGGGTTCCTGTGCAGGCCTCTCCGGCCACAGTCCTACCTGTGAAATGGGCTCTGAGTGCCAGCAGCGTGTGGTCATGGAGGCTGTGGGCGCAGGAACAGGCAGAGTGGATCTTGTAGATGGGGGTCAAGTGGCAGCAACAGTTCATTAAAAACGCACCCTGCATCTGGAGCTGGCCACATTTTCCTACCGGCAAACTGTGCACTGGGAGGAACTGTGGAAAAATTTCCACACGAAGTCTCTGAATGTAATCCCCTGGGTGAAACTCCATCCCACTTGCAACCCAACTCAGCAAATGTTAATGCCCTGTCCCTGCATTTGCATTCCCATCAGAACCAGTTTCCTGAGACAATGGCCTTCTTTGCCCTGGTAAATACAGAAAGTAGGCATTTCCTCAGAGGAAGTTCATTTGGATTTTTAGACAAATATATATATATATATGTATATATAGGAAGAGTGGGAAACAAAAACCTTTTCAGTAATCTGGGTATTCAGTAATCACAGTATTATCAGACAAGACCTTTTCTGCTGAAGGGAAACACTTTCCCAGGCCATTGAGAAACTAAGGACCAACACGTTACTTCAACATTATTTTAACTATAAAGGAAGAGAATTAAATGGCCTTGAAATTCATTTTACCAGCACACATACTGTAGTCATTGAAGACCTCACTTTATTTTTAAAGAGTGATTCATGCATTTAGCTTTTGGTTCATTTCTGTATTAGTTTTGGAGCCATAATAAATCTCACTTTGGAGGTGCAGAATGATTAATTTCTCAACCACATTTTTGCTTTGAAATGTCCACTGGCTGCTAATAAAGCAAGACCTGTTATGTTCTCTTCAAAGTCACAAAACAAACACATGCAGATGCTTTGGGCCAAAGGAGGGAGCTGAAGGTCTGTCCAGCAGTGAGAATTTAGGCAAAATGAGGGGGCTCCTACCTCACCACCTTGGAAGGAGAGTGCTGCGTTTTTTCGGCCAAAACCTCTGTGTGCAGAGGCAGTGAGAGAGTTGGGAGTGGGTCTCTGGAGCTCCTGATTTAGAGGGTGGAGTCTAGGGAATGAATATTACATTTTGTTAGAAAACCACTAGTGTTTCTACAGCACAGATTTAATAAAGATAATTTATGTCTGACTGAAAGTTAAATACCTCACAACCCTGCACTTAGTGTTTAGTGGAATATACTACATAGTCTGTGTCCAACCTACAGCTGAATTAACAATGTGCCTACAAAGACTCGTGCCTCTGAGACATGGAGAAACATGAGGCAATCAGAGGAGCAAATTCCCGGCTGGTGTAGCTCAGCAGCCACCCTGTGAAGCCAGCAGAGGTGTAACAGCTTAGGCTAGCTGGGAATTAGCTTGGGGTGTTTGGGGGCTAGCTTTTTTTAAAGGGCTTTGCAGATGGTGTCCCTACATCCAAATAAACCCCACTTGCTCTGTTGCCTCCATGGGACTGCCAACTGCCAGCACAAGTGAGAGCCCTTCCCTGTTCCCTGGCCTTTGCTTTCAGCAAACCCTGAATTCCCTATCAAAGTGTGTCAGATTTACACTGGCATGAACAATGATGACAGAGGGCAGGCAAGCTCAATGAGCTGATAATGCAGTACAGGTTAGGTTTCAGCTTTCTGCCTTTGTATCTCTGGATTCCAGTTGAAGCTTGGCTCGTACGTGGGGCAGACTGATTTTCACCAGCTAAATGCTAACAGCACAGGGTGCCCCAAAGGCCTTTTGTCTCACCTGGTGTCTCAGCATGGACATGAGACTAAATAAACACATGGCAGCCCTCCCATTTGTGGTGGTGGGAGTACGGACCAGAGCAGTGCCAGCAAAAGCAACTGTGAACAGCAGCAGATGCTGAGCCCCAGTGCCAAAATTAACCTAAGTGCCTATGAGAAGTGACTGTATGAGATCCTCACACCCACCCTGCTGTGTAGATTTGCCCTCTAGGTCCTCTCCCCAGCCTCAACATGTCCATTTTCTACAGCTGAGAGTCACCCAGGGGATGGGTCCTAACCTGGGTGATCCAAGAAGCCCCACAGCTGAGCTAACCAGAGACCCTCACCCAAATCTTACACTCTGGCACCACTGAACAGCTCTAAAATCACTTAGCTGTGAACAGCCCTCTGTATTAGTGATTGCGATTATTCAGACACATCAGAACAATAGCAACTTGCACCGTGTGCTGCAGGACCAGCTCAGACCTGTAGCTGGGGAGGTGGTAGAGATGATAGGGACATTATTTATTAGGGACAGAGCCAAAAAAAACATCCTCCAGGCCCAAGTGTTTCGTTTGTTCCACTGCTAAAGAGAAGCCACCACTAATGACAGGATGAACAACTCCACAAAATATATACTGTGGAGCCAAAGGTCCTCATTACAAAGAAAGCTGACTCCCCCATTGCAGAGCAGGGCCTGAATAAGCATTACCTGTGCTGCTTCAGGTCCAGCATTCTTTCCCCAGGGAGTCTCCAGGACTGCTTCATCCTCCTGCCTGTCTGCCCAGGAGGACACAGGTTAATTCTCCCCTGCCTTTGCAGAGCCCTGAGCCAGGCAAGGAAGTGCAGTGTGCAGGGAAGAGGCCATCAGCAGTGCGCAACAGCTTCTCACAGCCATAAATCTCAGATATCACAAACATTTATTATTGATTCATTTTGACAGTAACTTGATTTGACTTTTCCTCTCCCAGTCTCTGCCTAGATCAGTCTCAAAAAGGTGCCTCCTCCCATCTCTTTCCTCTGTTTTGGTGTGTGATTTTAAGGGTTTTAATGGGTACTGCCCATTCTCTCTCCCCAGCCTGTGCTCAGGGCCTGGGAGAGCAGCTGATCCCCCACAGCTTTAACCTGAAAGCAGGCATGGTTGTGCAATAGGGTAACTGAGCCGTGGCATACTGCTGTGCGTTAGCTGCCAGCACCATTCCCAAGGCCATGTCCTATCTTACCTGGAAGACTCATCTGTATGGCTGCAGTCAACTCACAGCTGTCAGCACCTGTGCTATATCCTGCCCCAAGTTCATCCTGCCAACAATTCACAGAGCTGCAGTGGGATGGCAGGGTGGAAATCAAAAGGGACTTCAGTCATCCAAGTCCCCTTTGTGCCTGGGCTGTCTCTGTTTTCCTCTGCTCCCATGGCCAGCTTGTCAAAGCCTCAACCTGCATAAGCAACATTGAAATAATATTGTAATAATTTCAGTAATACATATCTATATATAATAATACTATTGTCACAATACTATTGCATAGTAAACAATATTGAAACAATACAGGGTCATAACACTTGCACAGCAGTTTCCATTAATTGTTACATGAAACATGCATGATTCCAGGAAGCATGGTGTTTGGAAATAGCAACTTTTCCACCATTCCCTACCAGTGTTTTGTGTGCATGTCACTTTAATCTGCTTGGCAAACACAGGCTGTGATTGATGTGGCTAGGAGTGCTGTATGTGACTATCCATTCAATCGCTCACCCTGTTTTTAGATCTTTGCTTCCTGTGATCTGCCTTCAGCTGGCCAGACATCTCTTGCAGCTTGTAACTCTTAACTCGGAGCAGGCGATGCATGTGAATAGGGACTACAGGGATCACAGCATTTTCTGGAGAAAGGTCTAACCCTGGCAGAAATAAACCCACCCACCATTCCCTGGAACGAGACTTTCCCACTGTCTCTGACCCCCACCAAAGCCTGTTCTCCCACCCACAGAGCAAGGGCATAAATCAAGACGAGGAGAGCGTGAGGAAAAGGAGCTGCCTAGGTTCTGGAGTCAGAGTGAAGTTGCTACTAACAGCTTTATGAAATAACTCTACAAAACACCATTTGAGTCAAAACCTGCTCCCCATCATGAGTCTAGCTCTCACCCACAGCTTGCCAGTCTCACTGGGAAAGCTTCAGCAGTGTCATCAGCCACTGGTTTCAACAGTCTCCTGCACAAATAAGAGGACAAATTCTCCTCTGGGGTGATGCTTTGGCCAGAACTTAACCCTGAGGAGAAGCTAGTGCCCACAGGCTGCAGATGCTGTGGACAACTCAGTACAGCACAGTGAGGAGCATTTTCATATCCTGCTCTGCACAGAAAGAGCTTTGAGCCATAGCGGCTGCACTCAGGCCAGGATTCAGCTCTGCCACTTCGCCAAAGTCTGGAGGCCTTGATCTGGTTCAGGTTTGTCCCTGTGACCTGCCATTCACGCCTCCAGTGGGATTGGCTCAGTGGTGACCAAAAGCCCCTGGTAGCGCATATGTATGCTCTACTCCTTCCCTGTGCTGGGGCAGTCAGGTCTTACGCCACAAGCATGTTTCAGTCGACCCGGTCCTTTGCAATGGATTAATGGATTAACCCCTAATCTTTGCAGGGACCTAACTTGTAGCCTGATTGATGGCTCTACTTGTTTTCTTGCATTTTGCATCAGCAACACAAGAGAAGGGATTACCATACAAAAGAAACAGCTGCTAGAGAGAAGGAAAGAAACTGAAGACAGTTGTTTACGGACAACTGCCGTCTTTTGTCCCACAGTAGGTGTGATTTGGGGTAGCCAAACATTCAAACATTCGGAAATGGCTGTTTCTCCCTCCCCACTACTGTGGGCTCATGTTGCTTTAACAAAGCTAGGGACCAGCTATAGACCATAGAAGACTGGTGTTTTGAAGTGGGCAAGAGCATCTTTAGCCATTCACTTGTTAGACTGCTTCAGGACCATGGTGGAATACACAAATCTCTGGCTCCGGCTAGAGGCTAGTTCATGACTAGGCTTCTAACCTGAAAGCAGCGTATTACACAGTATGAGGTGCATGGCAGAACATAAACCAAAGAAAAAGAGAATGACAAGAGTAGATACCCCAGAGACTTTCACATGCTGTCCATCTCAGACAGCAGGATTTTCCTCCTTGTCTATCAAGCAACGAGATGGGATGCTGTTCCCTTCCCTCCATCAATGTTATCAAGTCAATGAGCCTTGTAATGTATTAACCTTACTTGATGCTGTGAAACAAGACCGCTGTTTGACTGAACTATTGCCCCGCTGGTTAAGCGCAAAGTCTGGCTGCTCAGTTAAAGGTAACGCCCTATGAATACAGTGCCTGCCTTCCCCAGCTGGGCAGGAAAGGAATCAGGTGGGACATGATTCCTGGGCTAGACTTCTGGTAGTGCTCGAGCCTCGCTGCGTGGGGCGAGCAGGGCACCCCAGCAGAGACCAGCATTGTTACAGAGATCTCTGTCTGTCCTCTGGTGGATAAGGCAGTGCTTGGGCAAGGGGATGTGCGAAGGGATGCTGTCACACAAGGTCACACCGTGGGGAGCGGTGGCAATGCAAGGGGATATGCCAGTGAGCCCATTAGGTAGAGACTCACCCCAATGGGGCATGACATTTGCTAAAAGCCAGCCCAGCTGGGATATGCAGAGAATGCTCAGACAGTGAATAAGGGAGGCTGCTTTTCTCTGCAGGAGCTCACAAGGTGAGAACAGAGAGATCCAGACAGCAGACCCAGAAGAAGAACAAGTTGTCCATGCCAGTGCTGAGAGCTGAGTCATCTCCTTGAGTGCAGAGGAAATTATTTGAAATATTTGGAGGGCAGGGACCTCAGGGGAGTACCTATGAACCTCACCCCACACACTGGGATGCAATCACCCTGTGACAGGTACAGGTGGCTAAGGCCAGCAAAGTGGGCAAGACGCGTGAGAATTTCCCCCACCTGCCAGGGGAAACTGTTGTTTTCCTTTATAGCCACCGACATTCCTCTGCCAAAACACGGCAGCTCCTCTAAGTGCGCTCAAGCACCAAGAAAAATTTATAGCAACTGTGTAAGCCAGCAGGAGCTGACTGGGATTGTCCCTCTTACAACAGGATCACAAGCAGGGTTTGCAGCAGAGCTTGTGGGATCTGATGCCAAGTGGCTGGGTTTTCCCAAGACACCCTCTGTTTGCTACATGTACGGCCACTTGGCAGCAGAGTGGTCTCTTCCTTCCACACCTGAACCCATGTGGAGTGTGCCTGCAAAGCCCTCGTGTTGAAACAAGATCTGCTACCCAGAGGAGTTACCAGTGTAGCTTTCCTTTCCAGGGACAGAAACTAATTTCACAGTTAAGGTAGAGGAGAATTAAGGGTGCCTTGGCACACGCCACGGAGAGGAGAGATGTCCCAGGCTGTGATGATTACGGGCCTCCGCCATAAAGAGAGGAGAAATGAAACACCATCTAAATAGAATGCTCCTAAATATTGCCAAATTGGTTATGAGATACATATCTGGACAGAGATAGCCAGACAGCCTCCACAGCCCAAACAAAAGATACAGCTGAAAATCCTAAGGAGCTACGAAGGATGAATATGATATCGCGAGATGAGCAAATGCTCCTTGAAAAGTACAGTCCTTTCAGAGAGAAAAGAAAGTAAAAGCCAGTAAAGTCAGTCTTGACCTATCAAATGCACAGGAAGATGTTCGAGTCACCTTGCTGCGGCTCAAACCACCTCAGTGAGGATGGTTCTCTCAAAGACATCCGTCAGCTGGAGCTCGTCCTCAGAGTGGTGCAGGAAGCACAGCATCTGTCCCACCAGTTGCTCCGCAGTTCCGCTTGGAGGCAGGAGATCCTTGCCGGTCTCTTCCCTGCAGTGCCCAGCTCCATAAGCAAGGATTGGCCGGCAGGAGGCTTCAAGGGCATGAGCAGGTGGTAGGTGGTCATCCCCGAGGGGCCTCCAGCCTTGAAAAGCGCTGCCCACCCTGATAGCTGGCTGCAGCAGCAGAAGTATTCAGCAAGCTTTTGTGAGAGGAAGGATGGACCACGGACGGAAAAACACTGGTAAAGAAGATGCAGGGAGAGCATCTGATTTCAAATTTAATTTTTAACAATTTTCCTAGGACCGAGGAGTAGGTAATGGGGACGCTGGTCGATTTGCACGTCATGGAAGAACTGCCTGCGTTCTGCAGCGTATGACTGCAAAAGGGAAGAAGCCTGGGCTTCTAGAGCACTAGGACATGTACAGCTCTTTTGCTATGATAGTTACCGAGCTTGCAAAGAGCTTGGAAATCTTCGCCCATATTGTGCAGGGTGTGGACGATGCCTAGAGCCACCGGAGTGAGGAATATTGCCAAAGGTGTAGCATGGAGGAGGTGGGAGAGAAGAAGATTAGTGAATCAGCTCCTCAGCAAAATGCTCCCCGATGCTGTGGCAGCAGAACAGTCAGCACCCCATGCCTGCGTTTCCCGACAAAGCGTGGTACAGGCACTCACGGACAGAGCGTTTGTTCAGCAAGCAATTTATTGGCGTTTTTATAGAGGTCAAAGCTCCTGCAGTGAATGGACACTCTCTGAGAGGCCGGGTGGTCCCTGTCCAGCTGGTAAGAGGAGTGGCTGCTTCAAGCGTCCATGCAGCGGCCTCTTCAGCTGTGTGGGGTCTGCCTCCCCCAGGTGTGGTCTTGCTGTGAAGAAAACGTGCAGGAGAAATTCCCACTTCCTACTGAGCAGCATGTTCTCTGTTTTCAAGCTCCTGGATCTTTTTATGGAGCAGATCTGGGTAGTGATTAGCAGTAATTGTTTAAATTTGATGTGCCCTGCAAGGACATTCCCATGCTGTTTGTGAGAATCACACCTGGGGTTTAGTAATTGAAGAAAGAAAACACCACTTGGTCTTGGGAACAAAGATCTCAGTTCGGGAAACTCTCAAAACAAAAAGTTCTGAATGAAAAATAGGTTATTCGCTCCGGGCATAAATATGTGAGCAATACGCATTAAAGTTGATTCAGCATCCACGACGATCTGGGTCCGTGCCTTAATATGCCACAAATGGCGCCCCACGTTGGGGCAAGATAGGCAGTAAGGACTGCTCCGGTGGCGTAGCCCAGCTGAACTAAGGGAGGCTGAAAGGAAGCCTGTTTGACGCGCGTCTTAATTACCCCTCTGCTGGACAGAAGGTAAGCAGCCGGGGACGAGCATGGGGAATACAGTGACTACTGAGCAAGAAGGTATTGTTGAAATAATAATAAAAATAGTCAAGAATCAAGGAAAGATAGTAGAAACTGTGAACTTGAAACGATTACTATTATGGGCTAGCGAGCATGAGCCAAGTATTGACTCAGAGAACGTATATGAACCTCGAACCTGGGATAAGATAGCGGTAAAATTATGGGATCGAGCGACATCTAGCGACAAGGAGGCGTCAAAACTCATAGGGACACGGAGAGCTGTGTTTGAGGCACTGCAGAGCCATGAGGAATGCGGAGCCACTGCCACACTGCAATGGCTACGAGCGGCACCGTAGAACCCTCAGCTCGCCCTCCTCCCCCCGTGCCTCAGACTGGTCGCCTGGAAGAAATGGGGGCGGTGGGAGGAAGAGGTCCAGATACTCCCTCCGTTCAACCCCAGAATGATAGATCCGCAAAAGGAGCCAGATTTATTTCCCCCCGATGCCCATAATTTCCCAGATCGGTGGGCTGGGGTTAGACAACAAGCCCAGCAAACGGGAGATTTAGAGATACTGCGTGCCTTCCTGATAATCTATGCGCAGGACCGAGATCCTGTGTGGCAGCCGATCAGCTGTGACGCTATAAAAGAGCTGCGCAAGGCAGTAAAAGAAAATGGACTGGGGGCTCCTTATACTCTGAACTTGTTACAGGCAATTGGGGACTCGTATTATATGACTCCACATGATTGGAAGCTGATTGCTTGTATGATTCTTTCACCTATACAATTTACTCTGTGGTTAACAGAGTAGCAGGAGTCTGCAATTGTTCAGGCTATGGACAATTTGGGTCTAGAGGGGAACAATCGGATTATAGATTTGGAAAGGCTAATGGGTGAAGGGAATCACTCCTCCACGGCCGCACAAGCCAGACTTCCGATGGAGGCGTTGATACAGATAAAGGCTTTGGTACTGCAGGCGTTTTGTAAGATCCCTGAAGTCGGGGAACAACAGTCTTTTGTCAATATCCGGCAGGGGGCGAGCCTCACCAACGACACCACTGGCAAGTGTTACCCCAGGGAATGCTAAATAGCCCTATGATTTGCCAATGGTTCATGGCAAAAGCTCTATCTCCCATTCGTGTTCGATTCCCCCAGATTTTGATATGTCATTACATCGATGACATTCTTGTCGTGGCACCCGATACACAGACTATGCAGGAAGCAGTAGACAATACTGTCGCGGCTGTTGAAGTTGCTGGCTTAGTTGTTGCTCAGGAAAAGATACAGAGAACTGCACCTTGGCAATATTTGGGCTGGAAAATAATGACTCAGAGCATCAGCCCTCAAAAGGTAAGATTGGTCCCCCACATTAAAACTCTTAACGATCTCCAGCAGCTGTTGGGAGCAGTCAATTGGATATGGCCTTTGTTGGGAATTACCACAGAAATCTTGCACCCTCTGTTCTCACTTTTGAAAGGAGATCCTGACCTCTCCTCACTGCGTCACCTTTTCTCCGAGGCACAGCAGGCGCTTGAGCATGTATCCGCAATGATTTCACAGCGCCAGGTATCCAGAAAGATTGAAAATCTTCCTGTTCATCTATTTATCATCTTGTCACAATTTCAACCTTTTGGGATACTTGCTCAATGGAATAAGTAACAGAAAGATCCGCTGGTTATTCTCGAATGGATTTTTTTGGCTCATCAGTTTTCAAAGACCTTGGTCACCGGAATAGGAATGATAGCACTTCTAGTACAGAAGGGACGACAGCGTCTCTTGGAACTTGATGGCGCAGATCCTAAAACTATCTGCTTGCCTTTTACTAAAGACCAACTAGATTGGGGAATACAACACTCCCAGCCTCTCCAGATCACCCTGGAATGCTATACAGGCTCCATT
>VXAA01002411.1:0-16499 GCA_013399115.1 Anseranas semipalmata
GCAGCCTGAATTCTGCTTTCCCCTTAAAGAAGATCTTAAAGAAGGTATATTATCCCATCAGCTCTTCGACCAAATAAAATTTTCCTACCCTGCAATAATAATATTTGATAATACAGTAAGAATCCAAAAACTACTGAGAACAGACAAGTAAATATAGAGAATAAATTTGGAATTGTCAATAGTGCTTACTGAAGTCTGTGTTCTGCAACAGTCACTGGTCAGAAGTGTTTCCAAAAGCTATGTAAGTATGCAATAGCATATACATATTAATACAAAATTTCACTGAGTCTGTAAGCAGGAAGCCATATAGTTCAGTGTGCAAGGCATGAAATTCTGAATTCTATTATTGCAAGTCACCTAGCCTGTACTGCCAACCTGATGGAAAACAGTATCTGTAATGTAGTTATCAGTGTATCTCTGCATTAACACTGGGGAAAGAATTCTTAATATTCACAGATCTAGCCTTCAGCTTCTCATTGAGCAGAAGTCCCATTAAAGGCAAGAAAGTTGTTAGCCGCACAGAGAATGAAAGATCAAGCCCAAGAAATGTAGGATGACAATTGTATGGTAACATTAAAGTTAAAAATACAGACCTACTGTGCCATTTCTAGCAATGATCATTTCAATGTACAGTGCAGGGACTGCTCCATCCCACAATGACAGCAAAACGAACAAACAAACAAACAAAAACAGCCAGAACATTGCCCAACCAATAATGTACCAAATGAATCCCCGTCTGCAGTAGGAGATGTCAGATTATGTGTAGTACATCAAATGTCCACCTCCAGCATGAAATCCTTGAAAATATTCTCCATCTATTCAAGCCTGAAAGGACTGCAGAACAAATGACCAGCTATGGAAATTTTTGCTCATAACATGACCTGGAAGCATCTAACTTATATTCTGGAGTAAATTCTCAACATGGCCAAATGGAGTCCCAAGACCGGTAAGAAAAAGCCAGCAACTTCTAAACAACTGTGTGGCAGGAGAGGGGGAATGATGGGGAAGAAAAGGTGAAGGTAATATGCTGGCAAGCCATCAGAAAATACAACCCAGTTACGAAGAGCAGTATAGAACTTTTAACCCAGTTTTGAAGCATTTTGTGTTTCTCAGACAAACTGGTAGTATTTTACGTACATCAATTACTTTCAATTATAGATAGGAATAGCGAAAGAGAGGTCAGTGGCTTTACTGAGGTTGCTTTACAGGCCATAACTGAAACAGGCTTGGCTCTTACACTTCGGCTGTCCCCGTTATACCCCACTACTGCTCCCAACCAACCATCAGTTCCTTGTTTCCTCCAAGAGAAGAAAAGGCAAAATGCTACAGATCTGGTGTGCTTATATGTTTCAGCTTTCACTACACTTTATCCCCACAAATATAGCAACAAGCAATACCTGTAATACATATGCATTAATCGTTTCTGTTAAGTAGATTCCAAATTAAACTCTGAACTGTAACAAATTTTAGACCACCAAAGAAGAAAACAAATTAATAAACAAAGAGAAGCTCAGTTTGGCATCTATAATATAAAATTATGTCAGAACAGTCCAACTAATTTTTGTGTTGAAATAAATTAAAACACAGAGATAATATTTTGTCCTACCTTGCTAAAACCCCACATAAAATGAGTCCGTTCTGGATCTGGTAAACTGAATGACAGAAGAGGAAGATAAGAATTGTTGTGACAGAAGAACAAGTTATGCAGGTTTAGCAAAATGTTTAAATCTGTAAAATTATAATCCATTTTTAGTAAAATTAGCATATAACATGTGACATGGCTTTTTTCAGAGACCTTATAACAAAACATTATCCTATGACACTGATCTCCTAGGTGCTGAGGCACTGACTTATAAAAGAACAGGAAAGGATTTCCGCTGAGACATAACAGTCCAGTTGCAATTCCCCTAATCCTACTGCATAGTCAGTGGTCACACCAATATTAAAACAAAAGCAGTATTTCCATAAGGGATGCAAAATGGCTCTGGATGGAAAGGAATTCTCTGCTCAACTCTGCTGCACTTCAGGCTAGGGAAGGGAGAAGTGAACATTTTAGGTCATGTATTTACACAGTGTGGTGCAACTAAACAAAATACACCTTAGTGGACTACTGAAGAAGATGTTTTTTCTCCTTTGAGTAACTTTGTGTAAGTAAGGCTGAGGCTGGAAACTGCCTTATTCAGCCTAATGAAGCTGGGTGAACTTTCACAAAAACGACAGTATTTTTTTAGGCTTTATTTATGGTTCATGATCTTGAGTGGGTGAGGCATTACAGTAGCTCACTGTGCTTGGTAGTACTTGGATGGACTTGAAAATTTCCCAGCAGTGTGAGATTTATGCAGTTAAACAAAGAATCACATACTTTTTGGGAAAGAAGTTTTATTGGTCAGATACCAATAGGTTTAAATATTCTTGAAAACTTTATTCTTTTTGTCAGCTGTCAGAGGAAATTAAGAGCCCCACAGCACACTAGTCAGAAAGGAGGCTCATTATAGCAGGTGACTTGCACAACTTTAGGCAACTTCATGAGCATTACAACGAGAACATTGTACTCAGACCAGGAAACAAACAACAAAAAGAAGCAAAATGGCAAGATGACTAAGGGCTCTGTCATTTTTTGATTACTATTACTGTACCACGCGCATTAGCTGGAAGCAAGAGATCTGCCATTTAGGTCAGTTTAGGAAGAAGATCTCTTGCATTAACCAGTCTCATAGTTGCAAAGACTTAGATATGAGTTAGAACTATACTAGTTATACTAGCTAAACAGAAGTTTGAAAAAAAATGGCATAGGTTCTATTTAGGATTAAATATCTTCTAACCCCTGCTAAGAAACCACACTTACCCATCTAAGCTAAGAACACTGGTGAAGGTGATATCATCATAAACAGACAGCATGTATATTTCATCCATTATTACATGCAATTCGTATCTATGTATAGAAAAACACAGGCAGATTAACATATTTAAAGCAATTTCGTTGCCTATATACATATATATATATATAAAATCTTAACTACTGCCATGTAGTACCCATAAGCATGCCTGTTTGCTATTATATTCACCATACTAATTTTACACAAAGAGATCACAAGGCTTTAAGGTCAGAAGATGTACTGCTCATCACCAGCATCTATTTATACATATTCTATATTTCTCAGCAGCAACAACATTCCCTATGTCTGAAACAAAATCCGACTGCATGTTCAATCCAAAGGTTCTCAGGAATATTGTGGTCCTGCCCAACTCTTATTTAAAGCTTAAAATGAACAAAACAATGTATTATAAAATCCCTTTATGCTGCAAAATTTGTTCAGTGAGACCTGAGCCAAAATGCAGATATTAGATTAAAGAATAAGACTTGTCATGCACTTAAGATAACTCTCTAATACTCTCTCGCTGTGAAAGCAGCAGTAAACGGTAAGCCATGTTATCATACTCGACACCAACAAGCCATGCATGTATTCAGAAATACTGAATAAACTGCAGAACACTTTTAAACACCCAAGTAGCACAGGTATCCCATTCTAAGAAAACCTCATTTAAATTGATTGTTGACCTCTATAATTTTTATTTTTGTTGTTGTTAAAAAGGAAGAACAGTTTCTACACTAAAAATAAAATGAGTTTTTCTTATCCTTGATATCTAACATTATTTTAGTAACAGTTTAAGTTGGTTGCATCCTGAAATCCATAAGTCATGGTGAGAAAAGATATATTTATCATTTAAAAAACTTGATAACTAGACACAGTGTGTTGAATTCTACCGATCTCCCCTGTTGTTTCCGTGAAAAGAAAATCATGCCAAAAATGCAGGAATGTTGTGTTATTCCATTTCAAAATTAAATAAATCAGCAGTAATCTTTTGCAAATAATGAACAATTAATACCAACCTACTCTATTTAAGACTGTCAGAAACTATCTAAGTAGTGTTAGCTTTCAAAGTGCATGTAAGATTTTTGTGGTCATTCTTTGGCAGGAGCTCACTGAAATAATAAAGGAATACAACTTTTCCTAAAAAAAAAAAAATGTAGATGTTCTTCCAAAGGAAATGTTTTTTTCTCCATCAGTACCCAAGGGGTTCAGGAGGCTGTTAGAGCTTAGAACATGAACTCTGACCTGGGTAAGGATAAAAGAATGGGAATGGGGACTGGAGAAGATACTTTCAGAAGTATCTTCCTTTGATGGAAAATGAATTGCCTGCACATGAACTATTAGGTATAAAAGGTATATATATTTATACCTATATTAGGTATAAAAAACTTCAGACTGTTAACTTACTCCTTGCCGATTAAAGTACTTTGCCCAGTATCAAATGTTAAAGACTTTCTTATTTTGATAATGTTCCAGATGACAGTGCTAGCCATGTTTACTACTGCTAAAGCCTGCTAATCACCGGCTGTCATTTTTCTGAGCCATGCATCAAAGAAGGTTAATAAAGAAACATTGTAAGGGGAACAAAAAAAAAAAAAAAAACTTAGTAAATTTAAACCACGCATAAAAGAAAAATAAATCCCAACAGTATTTCATTCAGAAACAAATTGCTGGACCCCAGCTTAGGCAATTTATTCTAGGGTTCCCAGAAAAGCCAAGCAAAAAGGAGAATTACACAAAAGCCATGCTCAGGACCCTGCACACCACCTCCTCAGAACATGTACACAGAACAGGAGATCACCAACAAACAGTGCTCGGGCTCAAACCTGTGTGCAAACTCTAGGCATTCCTTCAGTAACCGTGCTGGGTAAATGTCCCCTAAGGGATTGTGAGGGTTGATCAGGATTAATGCTCTGACCCGGATGCCCTGAAAAAAGAAAAACCAGTAGTCGGGGACACCAGCAATGCCAAACTGAAGATGAGGGAGGATGTAGTGAGTAAGTGTGCGAACCCTTCAGTGGAAAGCTAACTTCTGAAAATTATTTAATTACACATTATAATTAGCATACAGACTGAGCTTCCAGCTGCAGACCTTGCTTAGTAATTTATCCAATACAACCCCAAGACCACACTAAATAGTTTATTAGTAAATGAAAATCGGGTTAATGCTCATTTGAAACACCCATTGATACCAACAGGCAAGATTATGATGTTGCAGGGATTAACACTGGTTCTACAGATACATACAGAAAATAATTCACCAAGACTGAGCAAAGTTACTATGGATAAAAATTAGGAAAGCTGAGCAGAATTGGACTTTGACACTCTGCAAATTCTCAGTCCATCCTAAATTCTTCTGAAGGAGATTATTTGCATTAAGCAGCTTCAGAAGGACTCTGGGAGATAAAAATTAAATTAGCCAGAAGCACTGATACTTGCTTTCCCCTCTGCGTGCAATTTGTCTGAACACTAATGAGTACTGTGAACAAGAACTGGGCGAGAAACAAGCTTTCAGATTATTGTCTTTGATTCCAGCTACAGGAAGAAATCAATTGGAAACAAAGTAAGATGCAAATACTAAGCACAAACCACTTTTCCACCAGTAGTCCTTGCATGGATAGCATGTTTAGCATATTTGACATCTGACATGTATTAAGCAGAAGATGCTGAGTGAGGCATCAGTGTTCCTGGGAACAGCTGCTGTGGGATGGCAAATTCTCAACTGCTGTTCCAGTCTGCTTCATCCAGCTGTTTATTACTTTGCATGTATCCAAACAGATGTTTGTGAGAACATCCGTGAGAACAGTTTCAGCTCCAGAAGGACAACAAACGTGCAGATCTCCAAAGAGTTAATCTGCTTTGTGATTCAGTGCCTCGTCCGCACAGTTCATGCCACAGTAAGAGAGCGCGGATGCTAGCTAACCGCCTCTGCGAGGACCGAGTGGTAGGTGTCTGAATGCTCAGTCTCACACAGGCTGGCAAAGGCACAGACAGATGACACAGACATACAGATGGTGTCTAAACATAGGCACCATGCTGATGAAGCAGTTAGCTAACTAGGAGAGTTTTGACATATCTTTAAAAAAAAAAAGCTATGCACACATTCCTGTGTATCCAAAATATCCACTTTTTTATATGTGACCTTACTTATAACTCACCTTTATAAGTGATCCTAGTTGAACCTATATGCTTTTAAACCTCATTTTCTATCCTAGAAGAGGACATAACAAGTCTGTCTCGCTTACTCTTTTTAAACACCTCTACCATCACCACCATATCTTTGATAAAATGCGTTACTATTCATCTCGTGCTTCCTCTTCTGGATCTTTTCAAGGGAGAGCACAAAAGTTAAGTGCATTTATAATGTTCCATGAAGTTCATGGATTATGAATATCAAGACACTAAGAATAGGAAACATTCTAGCCTGAAATTCTGGTGAGCATTGTTTTGCGGACACTCACAAAACCAAACATTTCTGTCGGGAAGAAAAGAAATTTCAAAGATAGAGAAGAAAGTTAAAAAAAATTGTACATGACAAGCAAGATGATGAATAATATCCATATTTATGCAATCCCAATCAGAATAAAATGACTAAAAATGCTACGAATTTTGAACTAATGATGTTTCCTAAACTTTGGAAAAATTACATTTTCCAAGGAGCCTTCCTAGTGGAAGAAAAGTCGCATGTCGCCCCCCCCGCCTGCTGCCATGTTTCCCATGATGTTGTGGCACAGTGTATTCAGTCCTCCTTGCTAGCTGGAACTCAGAAGAGCCTTCTTCAAAGGCACATTCAACATCTTTCTTTAATTAACTGCATGGGTCATTACAGTAGCATATTCTCTCTTCTTAGGATCGGAACAATGGCTTCTTTACAACACTTTGCGTTCCGTTGAAATCTGCAGAGCCAGAGACTTGGTCTTGAAAAGACAAATTAAGATCTGTTCTTCATAAAACAGAGTAAGAAGTGTCTCTGCATTTTGCCATTGCATTTTGCCCAGATTATAAAAAATAAATTCCATTCCTGTTGCTAGAGCTGGACCCACCCCAGTCACACGACAGAGAATCTGCACGGATGAAAATGTACAAATGGTTCTATACTGAGAACATATGCTGCTTACAAAATAAGGAAAATACGAAAATCAGAAATCACTGTTATTGCTACCTGCTTTTTAGCTCTCTGTAATGCAGCTTCTAATTTTGCAACTGTTAACTGGAAAGGGTGGCTTTCTTCATCAGTCACCTACAGAAGAAAAAAAAATCAGCGAGCACAAAAAAGGAAGACAGTGAAGAAACACTCCCACCTAGTGAAAATATACTTGATACTGGCTTTTATAAAATAAAAAAAGTTAAACAAACAAAAGTTTCTGATGGCACTGGTTCAAGGAGTAAAACAGCAGTCCAACAACAATACTACGATCAGCTCAGAATCTGAAACTAAGAGCAGGCTTTTCTATATAACTCAACTATTTTGTTTTTAAATGTTGCTCATATCCAAGACCACATCGTCAGCAACTTACACAACCTGTATGCTTGAAATCTCACGTTTTTTTTTTCTCCTCTGACTGTATCATTTGGCCTCATAAAAGCTACTGGCCCTCTTTGACTTGCCTCAGGGATTACCGAGCTTTTAAAGGGGGAACCAGTGTCACGCACCCTATGCAGTAGATACATGTTTCAGTAAGGGGAAAAGGGGAAAAAAATCCTCAAAACAAATTTACTCCTGGTAGGAAGGACAGATTTAGAGCTCACAAATTATAATTCAGCATTTCAGCGCAGAAGAGTTGTCTTATGCAGAACAAATGTAATCCTACACATCTGATCACACCAGCCTCCTGTCATGCTGCAGCCAGAAAAAAAGACAGACGCGCTCTAAAAGTGATAGACTGGTCCTGTCTCTTCCCTTGTACTCTGCTTGCATTTTCATTTTTTTCGGACTGCTCCTTGTGAAATGTCTGTTGAAGTATCTGAATAGCTAAAACCTTACCTCACTGAACAAGGGCACATGAACAGGCTGTAGCCCACCATATAGCCACATTTTTGAATTTATGCCACCATAGTAAGGAGCTGGAATAAGATATCCATCTAAAAATATTAAAAAAAAAAGAAATTAACATTTCTCATGAGCAATTTTGTTACACTGTAGTAGACTAAACTGACAGTCTAAGAATTTGACGAAGGATTTAATCTCAAAGTGTTCACTGTGGCCTAAAACAATATTTAAACAAAATGGAAAATCTAGTGCTTGTCAGCCAACCTGAATTCTTCCCCAGTTTTCTTCCTTAGCATTTTCAATAGCAGATACATATCAGGTCATATAAGTTGTATTAGTAAAAGGGAATGAATTTAGTCAACTAGCCGTGTTATTTATTTATTTATTTATTTATTTTAATAATAATGACAAACAATGATCCTGCTCTCAATATTTTGTTAATGTTCTGTCAATTTTTCACCAGGAACTGCTGCAAACCCTATTTCCTGGCTGCCAAAGCGCTCTCTTGCACCAAGGAAGCCTACAGCACTGTGGAACTTGTTTCCCTCCTCGTTTGGTATTTTTGTGAGTAGCCCCAGATTGATGTTCTCCTGAAAATACTGCAAAAGCCCTGTGTAACAGGGTGTGCTTCCTATATTAATGAAGGGATAAAAGGTGTGCAAATACAATGAAACCTGAACATATTAAAATGGGACACGGGTATGAGTAGCCTTCAGTGAATATATTCTTTATCATTTTAAAAGCTAAACAAAACTCACTGGTTTCACAGCTTTTTTACTGCCTATATGCCGAAGTCATTGCACCACATTACATTACTCCATTCTCTTGTCAAGGGCTCTTGGTGTCCAACGGCAGGGTGCTATGAGGGGGCACAGCACGGGAGTAACTCATCCCGCTCAGCTTCCTTTTCTGGCAGGTCTTCGCGGATGTTCCCTGCTCTGTGTTCTGCTGTGCCACGCACCTACTCTGCTTTCTCCATTCCAGACCAGAGGGGAAAACATTTTCCCTTGCTGGGCTCTTTGTCCTCCTCCTGTCCACTCTGCTGCAAGCAGGTGGCTTCCTGGGCCTCTCCTCCTGCCTTCCATTCCTTCTGCTTCCTCCTCACCACTGCTCTTGACCAGGAATCCCTCTCTTGCTGCAACTCCTTTCCCCAAATTCCTTCTGCGTGCTTTCCTTACCCAGTTACCCAAATTTTCTCTGGATCCCTGATTTCACCCCAGTCCACCTCCTTCCCCGTGTGCCTACTCCCTCCAGCTTCAGATGGTTCCCACCTCTTCCCGTAAATTTCAAAATACACTTTGCATTTTCTTGATGCCCTGCTCTTTCTATGACGCTCTTCTCAAACAACTATAGACTCTATTCCAGAAAGAAAGTGGGTCTGCTGATACCTCAGACATTTTCCACCCTTCTAGAATTAATCAGAGGCATTATTTCAAAGACACTCTGCTAGGGACAAACAAATGCTATGCCTCGCTTCATTCAGGCAGTTATAACAAAAGCAGGCTGTCATAAGTCACAATACTATTACAATCACTTTTAACAAATGCTTTCCAGCAAAAATAATCAGCTTTTTACTCACCACCAGGGTCACATAATACAGTTGACAGAGTAGCAAAAACAGCACAACAGCCATTCATGACAGTTATCTGAAAAAAATTAAAACAAACTTTCCTTAGCAGAAATATCAGCACCTGTCTAGATTAAATTCAAAATAACAGAGTGAAAAAGCCAGGCTACCACACCTATTATATGAAGTGCTTGATTGTTATACATTAAACACTTTTTCAAATGGAAAATTTACACTACTAAGACTTCTGCAAATCTGGCATGTATCTCTCCTGTAGTATCTTGCTGACATTTGCGTTCAGATTTACTCATCTTTATCAGTTTAAGAAAAATCAGATGCAAAGAAAAAGCGATTGTCTTACATTTTCTGGATTAAGTTCTTTTGCAGCTCTGGCATAGTCAGTTAGAAACTTGGCAATTTCTTCTCTGAAGCTAAAATACAGAATTGAAGTCAACTATGTAATTACATATTTCTCAGAAAAAAAGCACAAGATACACATAGAAGAACGAAGTTTACCAAAAAAAAGAACAAACACATAATTCATTCTGTTATGAAGCCTTGAAGATTTTGTATTTCCAACAGATTAAATAATATAACTTCCTCAGATACCCAGCGTGCAACATTTCATGAGATAGAAGCACACAGAAGCCATCTGCTACTTTGAGTAAAGTGACTGTGACTCAACTACTATTTCTGCACACTGGAAAAAAAGAAAATAAGAAGTATATCTGAGCTTAAGTGGAATATGTTTTTGGAGAAGAAACGGGGATTTGGGTACCAGATGCAGTGGAACCTGAGTAAATGAAGATTCTTTAGATCAAGACAGGCTTTCAGCCCTAGCAAAGACCATGGGGGTTCCTGTTGGTCCCCAGGGAGCCAGTACTTCACCTCTACTCTTCGCAGTCCTCAGAGTTCAGGTTTACCCCTCACTAAGTCTAGAACCCTTCCAGGAGCAGCCCATCACTAGCTCTGGAAGAAACATCAATACACTCTCTCTTGCTCTCCAGTGAGACACCAGATCCTCGACCTTTGGAGACCTGGGTGTTTTTTGCACAGTAGGGATGAGGAAAAAAATCAGAACAAAAAGCCAGGCAAGCAAAAAGCTTGTCAGCAAGCAGCTAAAACCACACCTATCCTTTGGGCTTACCTAGAGAATGAAACCACACCTTGCTTCACATGAGCCAAGAGCAGCGCTGAGCACAAGCAGTGTCAAAAATGGGAAAATGAACTTCTCACCTTCTAATACCTCGTGCATCAGAATACTGGAAAAGATCAGGCTCCAGGTAATTCATGTCAGGCCTTGTGAGCTAGTTACATGAAAGACAGACACTGTAGAACACGGTGTTCTTGGGCGTTTCTATTCTGCTGTACCATACTTTTTTTTAATTGTTCAATAACAATAAGGAAATGGAGAATTTAAAAAATAACGTCTTACAAATATGTTTATACTTTGAATTTCTCTTTTGTAAGATATTATAAAACAACATTAGAACATCATCAAAGCAAAGGAAGAAAATAAGGAAGGAATTATTTATCGGTTTGTTCTGTCATATATTAAAACAAGTCTTGAGTATCACATTGAGGGGAAGATACCAGCTGTATGCCAGTGATTATGCAACCACTTCTGAGGTATGTCAAAGCCCAGACATTTCTTTCAATATTTATGACACCAGCCTTTAATGCACATGGCAGCTTTGATTAGCTTCTCAACCAGCAGAAAACAATGACAGTAACCCTATGTGTTACAGAATAAAAACAGCTGTGTGGCTTTCTTGGTCTCAGAGTTTGTGTTCCTTCCGAAAACTGGCTCAGTCCTGTATTCTTTGTGGCATCGATTTGGGTTTATTCCTAAGAAAAACCTCCTCTCTAGCTGCCAGCCCTGCCACTCATCGGCCAGCCAAGCCGGGCACCGGGTGTATGCACAATCCTCCGTCACCAGCACTAGTTGCACTGGTGCAAACGCATTACCATATGTAGGTAGGAAGGAGAAGCAAGAGGTAATTTGCTCCCTGCAGAAGATGGTCTGGCACCTAGGTCTTAGTTTTGCTAGCAGGTAAGCCAGCACATCTTGCTTTCCAGCAGATAAACTAGAATTAAGAAATCTGGTGAAAAACGTCTCCTTTAAGGAATGTGCAGTTTTTACATAGTCGCTTTCCAGAGTCTAGCCCCTGCTGCCTGCTTTAGTTTTAGGCTGCAGCATTGGTTCTGCTCCAAGGCTGGCTTTCATGTATGGAACACTTTGCAGTCCAAGTTTTGGCTTTGCCAGCAGAAAAGTGATCCTCTTATTAGTCCACGGCTTTCCCCACAGAAAATACACTTCTTGAAAGCTAGGGTTCCTAAAGAGTATTTTCCGTTGAAACAGTCATGTATGAGTTCTGTTTAACGATTAGAGGACATGTTCAATTAGATGTGAATGAAGTTTAAGCAAAACCAAAATGATTTGGGTTTTCAACCCGAGGCAAGTTTTGACTGTAAATATTACCTGCCAAATGATTTCCAAATGTGAAATCCGGGCAGTACGTACAAACACATGCAGCACGCTTCCCCGTGAAAGCTGTTAGGCACGGCCCCGTCGCTTTCCTACCCTGCAGGAGACTTTTTCTGTGCTCAGTTGTTACCCGGACACTTCGAAATTGTCAGAAACGAACGGGCAAATTAGTCAGAAGGCAGCAACACTTACTCTCTCTATTAAATCAAAGCAAAGCTTGTTCTCGCTGGTCCCCAGATTCAGAATGCCCTGGAAGAGAGGACAGCTATCAGGCGGCACCGAGGACGGAATCTCCCGTTCCGCAGCGGCCGCTCCCCTCACCTGAGGGTTGCGCTCCCGGTCGAAGGGGTCGGCGACGTAGAGGGCGAAGCCCTCGTCCAGCAGCCCCNGTGCGGCGGGGAACGCGCGGAACGCCGGGGGCTCCGGGCGGCGCTTTCACGGCTGCCTGCGGCCGCGGGGCCGGGGACACGGCCTCTGCCGCCCGCCCCGCTGCGCTCTGCGCGCTCTGCGCACCTGGGGAGGGGGAAAAGGAGAGCTGCGGCCGGAGGGACAGGCGCGGGTGCCGAGGTGCGGGAAACCGAGGACATTTTGTTTTCTTCAAAACTAAAAGGCGTCCTTCAGACAGCTAGAAAAATGGCAAGCTTTCAGCTCCTGGAGAATCTGCATTAGAAGATGGGCTAAGACTTAACTGCTGGCAAACACTAAAACAGTTACGTGCCAAAAAGCTCCTGATGTAGCTTTTTAATATCTAAACAAGCTCATGTTGTTCTAGTTATACTATTTTTTAAAGAGTGCTTTAACACAGTGCTTGTATCTTGTCAAGGTAATATGTATTAAGAAAAAATTTACTGAGTTTCCTGAAACTTGGCAATAATTAGGGAAATGGAGATAAGCCATAAAGCCATGAGGATGGTTTTGATCCTAGGTATGCGTATGCCAGAATTGTATAACGCGACATTGACAGGGTTTTGTGGGTGGTTTCAAATATTTGCTTTTTATTCTACAAATCTGCCATCTCTGAAAGTAAAGGAAATCACCCAACAGCTGTATGACCTTCATCATTTTTCATGTACCAAAACCTCATTTCAGCATCCACTTCTCCACCAGGTCTCCTTTGCCTAAGTCCAGTAACAGTCACTGCTGCAGAACGTTACGAGCTGTTTTAACGTGAACAATGAAGAAAGAGGAGGTTGTTCTGTACACAGCAGTTCCAAAATGACTTTTTCCCTGAGATACCATTCTTCGCCAAATCATTTCAACTAATTCAAGCTATTAAAACCAAAAATTTTTGGACACCAGTGTGGGACAGCCCTCCTAAGAGATACAAAGTCTGCCCTGGTTATCTAACTGCAGTTGATACGACACTGCTGCTGCACATTACTGGAAGGCGCATACTTGGGAGTCTTACAAAAGCTGCACCAGCTGCTAGAGGGTTTGGAGGAAGAATTTTTCACACTTCATTTGTATTAGGCTGACTTGCGCTTGTGACCTAAATACCAGTAAACTGATTTAGCATTTCTTTACCAGCTACTATCTGAGGATCGGAAAGTATTTTAGCCTAGACCTCACTGGTGCATCACTGAGAGAGCACTGCTAACCATTAGTCCACAGATCTTCACTTCAGTTTACCTCTGACAGATTGTTACCCTTTGGTCTACTTTAGAAAGGGGAAAACTGAAGCAGTTGTCATACTGTGCCTGTGTTAACACAAGAGAGAAATAATCTGATATATGACTTGCTAAAAAACTGAAGCAGAATTATTATACAACTGCTGTTTCAAAATTTTGCACCTGAAGCAAAACTGGCTATTAGTTAATTACTGTTAACAGTATTGTATAGTACAACAGCATACATCGAAGTCGAAGACATTACTATTGTGACCAAGTTGCCATCTCCCTTCTGCTCCCAATGCAAAATACGTCACTTAACCCACACGTGCATCTGAAGCCAAGACCGTGCCAAGAGACAGCCCATTTTTAAGAGAGGGCACATAAATGCAACAGGGACTGTACAAAACCCTGTAATGAGCTGTACTGAAGATGTGCTGATTTGGAAGACCTTAGTCCCGCTGGCCGAGCTTCTCAAGTGGCAGCTATAAACAGGCTATTCCCAAATGATACGTGTGAGAGTGAATTCCTAGATGTCGCTGTCATGGGGACTAAGTATAGTCGAGTCTCCTCACTTCATTCCCTAGGGTTAACGCTGCAAATACCAGCCTAATTCATGCAAAAGAATTTCTTCTTATTCTGGTCTCCTCCATGTTCCTACATTGCTTATGATTGCTACCTTAACTTCCTGGAAAGGCTCCTGCCCTACTATATAAATACCATAGGAGCTTAGGAGGTATTAAACACTAAACGAACAGCCAGATCCGTATGTAATAATACAGCATGGATTTTTTTTTTTTTTTTACTTTACTATTTTTATAGTAGCTAGGAGTTATGAACTAAATTAGGCAACAAATGATAGATTAGATTTATAGTATTAAAAGGATGAACTCTATATTGTTTCATATTATATGTACACATACTCACATCTGTTAAGATATCCTGTGAAAAAAAATTAGATTCATGAAGTGCAAGCCTTTTGTTTTGAAATTATATTCTAAAGGATCTGCATTTGGGCTGGAGTTATTTACTTTGCTTCCCTGATTCCTGAAGAGGGGAAGAGATAAACTTCCTTTATGACATTAAACATAGATTGTTCCACACAAAAGCTTGTTTGGCCAAACTAAAATCCACAGTACTTTTCACACCTAATGTAAATAAAAAAATTGTTTTGTCCAGGCTGTTAACTGTCATGCTTAAAATACTGTCAAGCAGAGTTCTAGCTGGCGCTGCCTATTATGAAACACTGACGCTAATGTAATCTAAGCCTCAGTAGACATCGTTTATCTTTTAGTTTCATTTCAAATGGATTAGGAAATCTTTTCTTTTTTTTTTTTTTTTTTTTTCCCC
The DNA here is from genome assembly GCA_013399115.1 of Anseranas semipalmata. Classification (NCBI taxonomy): domain Eukaryota; kingdom Metazoa; phylum Chordata; class Aves; order Anseriformes; family Anseranatidae; genus Anseranas; species Anseranas semipalmata. The sequence goes on from VXAA01002411.1 coordinate 14,876, forward strand.
CTTTTCTTTGGAAATGGAACAGAGTTTGATTCCTTAAGAACTAGCAGTTATATCATAAATACCTTGTGAATTTTTTACTGTACAAAAGAAATTCTGTTTCCCAACAAAAATCAAATATGATTCCTGGCAGAAGAGCGTAACAACAAATAAATAAAAACTAACCCATTGGATGGTACTCAATGTCCCCAGTTTGTGGAAAAGCAAGTCTGGCACGTTTTGATCATTTGGAATTACTGAATTCCCTTAATATTCAGACACCTGAGCCTTTCAGTAGTTAAATGCACTGACTAAACCAGCATTTAGCTCAATTGACCCACTTAGATAATCTTTTTCCAGTAACTTGCTTTCAACATCTTGCTTTCACAACAGACACCTGTTAGCACATGCTGAAGCTATCCGTTTCAGACTTTTTGTCAGTTGTCCCCAACAGACTCAATCTGGAATTCTGGATCGCTTCAAAACAGGTACATTTTTTCAAGGCAGTATTTAAAAAATTTATCAGCTACATAGCTCCAAACATAAATCACTTTCAGAGTCAAAGCTGCCTAAGCACTTTTTGAGAAAAATTATGGGGCACTAGTTGGAATGGAGGTCCTATTAGCAAAGTGAAATAGTCCCTTGCATGTTAGAAACAAGATAAGTGTTCATATCTATATTTATCACTCGTTTCTTCAGAAGTCCCTCAACTACGAGGAAATACTGGCTGGCAATTGAGCAAAGGGCAGTGACAGCTGACAATGTCAGTGATAACACAGGAGTGAAAGGAAAAAGCTACCCTGAGTTATCAACCATTTATACTATCTATAATATACACCCAGAAAAACTGAAATTGGTATCACTTAGAGGAGTTCAGAATGACAGATGAGGGCACAGGTTGGCACAGAATCTGTTTGTCTTTGGGTTGCTGGTTCACAAAGAGTTTACTTGGATCATTACAGAAAAGCAATGACCCTACATGATTTATTTCTAATTAACTCATGGTCTCAGTCTAGTTCTACTGAACTCATAAAAACCAGCCAACCAACCAACCACTTTCCATTATTATATACATCTCTGTTGGTATCTAACTGGTTAAATTCCTCTGTGACAGTGTGACTACCACCACTGCAGTCCCTGTTTTTTGTCTGTGACTTGATGGAGTAGACTTTATGGAAAACAGAGGTCAAGAGACTCGTACACAACATCGATTGTCTGGCTGCCTATGCTACATTCATGATCCATTGCAGCTGAATCCCAACTGTCCTACATAGCACGAAACAAACTTTGTTATTGTCCCTTTCCACTCTTGGGATACTTCTTAATATCAGGCCTTGGGAAAGAACCTCCACCGACCAGCTGATACTTCTTGCACAATGCTTGTATAGAAGGGATTATCCTACATTTAGCTACAGGTTTTATGCTCCCTGTATACTGGACTTACATGTCTCTATAACAGATCATTCACTTAGGTCCTTTACTATCTTTTAAGAAGAAATGTTCATATTATTCAAAATATAACCAATGATCACCTAACAGTAACTAGCTATTAATAGTGACCTACTTCCTTGGATCAAATTATGTTACCCACAGTATCAGTCAAGGTTTTCTTTATATTCTATATATTTATAAATGATATTAATTATAA
>VXAA01002411.1:16534-44510 GCA_013399115.1 Anseranas semipalmata
GATAAAAAAACGTATGTGTATATACACACACGCACACATACCTCTGAGTTAGATCAGAACACCAGCAAAATTCCTTCCTTTTAAAAGGAAGGGAGCAGATTTGGAAAGCAGATTTGGAACGCTGGCTACCTGTTTTTTACGAACATTTCCTATGGCAGCACGGTATTTAATTTTGGCTGAGGACTGATAGGACCTCAGCACAGAGCCTAATCCAAGCACGCTTTCCTTCTTAACTTTACAATGTAATACTTGACATTGAAATATAGTATTCTATTTAAACGATTCCAAGTGTGAAGATAATTCCAGATTATTGCACTGTACTGAAACAGAAAGTACAGGAACTAATCATTGAAATCGGGCTGAAGTTTTCAAATTCAAATATTTGAAGTAGCTAATACGGTGTTTCCGTAGGTCAGGGATGAAAAACTATTTGAAATCTGAAGCTCAAGGAAGACAAAAAAAATATTTTGAATAAGCTCAAAATATTACTGGGTGAATGACAAGATGATGATACACAAAGAAACTATATCCTGAAGGCCACAAATACCCAAACTGAACTACTGGACTTCAAAAAGGAAAATAAAAATAAATAAACATATATATGAATCTTTCAAGTTTTAACACATAACCAAAGCACAGAAACCAGTTACAGATTGCCAGCTTCTGTACTTCATTAACAATATACATGTTTTTTGCCCCTCTTTCATTAAAAGATAAATTACTTCAAAGTACATTACATTTACCATGGTATAAATGTGAATTACAATGGAGTATCTGACACGGAATGACGTGCTCCTTTCCAGCAGGTTGTTCTGACTCCTATTCATGTTAACCTCTACAGCCATTTAAAACAAAGGTTAACAAAAAAAGGAATTATATAGGAAAGATGAACTCAAGGTTAGAGGTAGTCTAGAATGTGGCTCTAAAACTAAGCAAATATATAGAGCCAGTTTTTAAAAGTAAGTATGATGTTAATGACATAGTGGTATTGTAAATAGCAGGGCTTTGTATTAATGCAATAAGGATTTTCTGTTTCAAAACCTGCTGAAGCAAGAGCTAAGCATGAGTAAAAAGCAATAGCTTAGCTTAGAAAATCAGGGGCATTAACTGCTACAAGCTAAGACTTGTAGTGTATCAAGTCTATGACTTCACCTGTACTGGGATGTAAGAATAAGCATACAAATAATGTATTATCTGGGTTATTTGCTGGCACTGAACACTGGAACTACAAATAGACAGCAGTAACATGTATAATCATGTGGTCAGTATTACGTGTTCTTACCATTACTGACAAAGCATGATACATATAAATGAATGAAATAAACTGGAACATGTAGTGACTCATGGGAAACATCTCTAGTTCTCTTCCTTTCCTATGCCTTCCTTCTTTCCCTTGCTGTCAGACCTCCTCATCTGGTATTAGCTGAGAATGACAACTCTTTTAACAATCTCATTGTAAGAAAGCAGTTGTGAATAACTTCGGGATGTAAAATAAGACAGCTTCCAAATAGAGATTTTTCTGAAGTCTCCAAGAAGAAAAGATGGGGTAAGGAAGATACAGTTGTTGCAAAATGGATACAATTGTTGTAAAATGCAACTTGATATTCTTCTGAATAATTAACAGTGAGTGGTAAAAAGACAAAGATAAAATTATATTGATTTGTCTTAATAATTTTCTTTTTTGGCTACAATTGTTCTGGAAGTATTAGACTAGTTGTCTACCAATAAAAATTGGAAGTACCACCCTTTTCTAGCCATCCAAAGGCCAGTAGAGAATAGCTTTACCGAATGCTTTTAATATATTTCCTGCATTAGATATTACAGCTTATTCAAACAGAATGCAATTGTTGTGAGGAAATAAACAGGGAAATCATTATTAGTTTTTGGCAACCGTATATTCATAAAAAGGAAAATTTAAAATTTTATGTGATAAACAACTGGACATAACATAACCAATGGTCTCTCAAAAATTTAATATCAATCTGCAGGAAGACAATTTTCTTCAAAATAAAGTGTGAAATAATTTTACAGCATGTAAACTGAAAATAATTTTTTCTTCAACTGCTGCATTAATAAATCCATATGAATATATATAATCTGATGTAAGCATTTAAATATCAAGCTCACATTTGTCATTTCCATTTACAGTTAGTAATTACAAGCATATTAAAAGTTACTATGCTAGAGTCATTTTTTGTCCTGGTCTGAATGTTGAGCCAACTTGTCCTTTCTTCTTAGGATTCTGAAAATTATCATACCTGGAAAGAGAAAAAGATAATAGCATATTATTCTGAAATGCCTTTGTTTGCTTATGCCTCTTCAGATGCACATTAACACAACACAGAACTACAGATGTTTATTTATAGTTTTACTGGTATGAAGAGTGCATGTCTCCTCAGACCTCCAGGCCTGGAAGAGTGTTTAACCACTAATCTGACTCAAAGGTTTCTGCTCTGCCTTTTTAATTAATTAATTACTTTTATTTTATTTTATTTTTATTTGGGGGAGGTATAGGAGGTGGAGGAGTGGCAGGGGTGGGAAACAGAAGTGAACAGGGTCCTAGGAAGTATCTCTCATTCTTTTTTTCCTTCTCTTTCACCTGCTGTAAGATCTGCTTATCTACGTATCAGCTGAGGTAGAGCATGCCTTAACAATTTCCATGTCTGAGGAACATCACAGAACATCCTGATGCCAGTTTTCAGCTTTTTCACTTAAATCACTTTCAAGTCTGAGATGACACATTTTCATTTTCAGTGAGTCTACTCTTCTGCAGATTATTTTTCTTTTTCCTTTGGGAACATACATGCTGAGAACTCAAAAACAACATACCTCTTCCTGAATACAGTAGCTAACAGAGGCCACTACCAAGAGTCAAAACCCAGAAATGTGAAAATGTGGTGGACTGCTACTCGATGGGACCTTGCTTTAAGTCTTAGAGAATCAGAATCCTCTTTTTACTGCTAAAGCTATTAACATAATACAAGGGTTTTCTGGTCTGTGATTAGAATTTCTAGGTCCTACATTAATAGAAACATAAAAATGACAGTGCGCTGGTAAAAGAATTTCCTCTTCCCAGTGTGTAACTTAATATTTCTGAAAAAAAAATTGCTGTCAGAAACCACTCAACTCTTCTGCCATTACCCACATTAACTAACTATTGTGTTTCTGATGAATAAGAAATATGAGAAGACCAAATCTCCACTGAATTCATAATTATTAAAAATAATAAAAAAAATAATACTTACAGTTCAGTAAAATTCTTCCAGTCATCTTTGCTAATGGATGGTCTTATACCCTCAAGTGCAGTCATCAAATGGGACTGGGTAATAATTAAAGTGTTCTTGGCAAGCATGGACTGATTAAGGGTGCTGTCCTCCTTGAAAACAGAGCCATGAATAAACAATGAGAAATTACCACTGGAAAAAAAAACTTAGTGCCATGAACATCAGTAACTCTGGAAACTCCTCATTACACATTATAATTATAAATAAAACCACTACTTTCCCCCCTATATTAATAACACGCATCTGGCTTATTTTCCTCTAGGTATCATTTATCTTATACCATCTAGGTATCATCAACTAGGTATCACTTATCTTTGCTATTTTGTTACATTATATTTAATATTATTGCAGAAATTATTTATTAGAATACCAAGAAATGTGGGGGAAAAAAATGTGTTGAGACTACATAGTACACAAAACTGCCATACCCCGTTCTTGCTTCTGTAATTGGCTTTGATAGCATTGATTTCTGTCCTCAGGTGCTCTATTTGCTGCTCCTGGTTATTTTCCAGGGAGTCTTCTTGAGAGGTTGTTCTAAGCATTGAAGGTTGTGATGATGCTGCGTCTCTTTGAGACACGCTGGTAAAATCATGAGTTACGGAGTTTGGTCCAGACAAACACAAAGAGCTCTGAATTGATCACAAGGAGAAATACATTAACTCATTACGGATCCAAAAGAGCAACTCAACCATTAAGATTCAGCTCATTTTCCAGCCAATTTAATTCAGTATAACCTTGCTCCCACCAGCAAAAACTCTCTCTTAAAAGTATATCACACACATAACCTTTTGCACAGAAAATTTTGGGTTAATTTACTGAGGTATGCGGGGAAAGTACAAGTTTGAAAATAAAGTGTTTCATTTTTGAAAAAAATCTAAATAGTTTTGCAATGGCCTATGGCAAAAAGAATAAAGGTCTACTAAATCCATTGTTTTATTTATGTATGAAAATCAGTGCTTCTGAAATCTGGGAAAGTTTATGTAGTTAGCTTTTAATTAAATATTTCATTTAAATATTTATCGACTCCAAATTTTCTGTGCACTGGATAAAATATGCAACTTTCAAGTTCAACAGTTTTAAGAGATCGAAGTCTTTGTAGCCTCACTGAAGAACTTCCACAGTTAGAGGAAAATTTAAATCTCTAAAGATACATTAATGGAACACTGTCATCTATAACGCAAGATAACAAAGACAGAAGCACCTTACAAGACTTAGCAGCCAGTAATTACTTCTCCAATGTCAAGAGAAGCTATTTTTGGCTTTAAGAATCAATGCAAGACAGTTTTGAAAACAAAATTCTAACACCTTTGATAACTACCTGTAATTACAGTTCTACAACAGATCCTTAAAACGAATGGATCACATGCAAACTCTGAAGTCATCTCTTCACCATACGGAAGGAAGCTCAGAGATGGCATATTCTGTTTTGCTTACCTGGCAGCCAAGCAAGACTAGCCAGCCCTCTGATGCAGGTGCTGGCTAGCCAACCATATCTCAAAGCCAGCCAGAGAATGTGCTGGTTTCTGTGCACTGCAGTAAGAATTCTATTAGAGCAACAATGGAAGCTGAGATTGCTGTTATTTACACAATCCTGTTGTCAGATTATTCCATTAATGCACAGTCTAGCAGAAACTGAAAAATGTTAGTTGATTTTTATGATTATTACTTAATTCTTGAGAGCTAGATGGTGATTTTTTTAGTGATAAAACATTTTTTAAGTTTAAAAAAAAAATAAAAACTGTTTTAGTAATAAACTTTGGAAGGCAACAAGCCATTTGATTAGATAGTAAGACCTAGTATGAATACAGTTTGCCTGATTATAAAGTATTAAGTAGTATTTTGGGATTTTGATTTAGAAGTGCTTCAAAAGTTGCAGAGAAGTCCGTATTGTATTTTGTCAGATGGCATCCAACTTGGTCCCCACTCTGGACCAAAAGGTACTGGATGAAGACAGTTTGAAGGACAAAGCAGACATAACTGTATTTATAAAACCCTACCATTTGCCTGGTTCAGTTTTTCTGCTTCACAACCAATAATATTTAGAGAATTCAAAATATTGAGAAAGTAATTTACCAGTTCTGAAGGAGTTCCATTTCCAAGTTCTGATTCATAAGAGCTTCCAAAATAAAGACGATATATGTTGGACCTTGGATCATCAGGAAGCAACTCAGACATGTCTAAAGAAATAAGAGACGGCTCTAGTCCTACTTCTCCATCTATTGCTGAGTCATCTGAGCCACTGCTGTGGTTTAGAAAAACCATGGAAGACAGACTGAAGTCACTATCAGAACTAGAACCAAAATCCTGTGACAAAGAACAGAATGTTTAGAAGTGTTAACTAACAGCTAATTACAATCTGAAATCCATTAAAACATTTTATGTATAGTCCAAGTGAAAGCATTGATTTGCATTTGTTTCTAGTAATCCTTCCTTCTCTAGGAGTACAATTCCAAATATTTTGCTAAGAAAATCCAATGCCTTTAAGCAGAACTTCCTGTCTTCATGGCAGAACAATCTTTTGAGCAGACAATCTTAAGGTTTTATTTATTTGCTTTGAACTGTCTCACCCACTCAGAAACAGCAAGTGTTAGGAAACTTCACATACATTTTCTGCTGTAGAACTGTATTGCTTTTGGCTTGACCATTCCCTCCAAGCAATTTAGTATCTTGTGCAAAGTGGTCTAGGAGACAGTGGTGAGTCTACTCTTACAGTGCCTAATTGCTCTACTCATCTTCAGTCATGGTCAACGCATTTTAAATGTTGATACAGAAATTACAATTGTTGCTTTAGACCGGTGTCTGCAAAACTTTGATTGCACACCCCCATCAGTAAAAAATTTCTGAGCACCTCAACCAATATATGCATTTTTATTTCTTTGTAAATTATACACATTTACGGTTGAAGTTCTAATATTTTTTCCCACACATCAATGAATTATCTTGCACAACCCACTCTGGAGACTACTGCTTTAGACAACGGCCTCCTCTTAATGATGGATCACCATCAGGTATGCCTATGACTATTTAGGTCAGCAGCACAGCGTTTAGAAACAAAGTCATATGAAAGCTCAGCAAAACAGGTAGCAGTGTAAGGACACTCTGCCTGTGCCTGAGGGGGGCTGTCCTACTTTTAGTGTTTTATCCTCATCTCTTAATTTCATATTCTCCTTGTGCTGATGCTACAGTGAAGGGATTGTTATGGAAGATATGCTGGAGATCCCTCCCAACACTAGGAGTTGGATACTCAGAGCCCCATCTCATCTTTGCTGGGGCAAAAAGAACCTGAGAGCTCTCCTTGCTTTTATGCCCCTGACCCAACACTTCCATTTGACCGCCAACTAGGGGAAGCTGTGCCTGCTCCTTTCCAGCTAGACCCACAAGACAGGCATTAAAAATGTGAGGGCAAGTGGCTGAATAGAAGCTAAAGGAGGAAAGGAGCCTGTCTGTCACATGAGGGATAAAAACTAAGGGTGGGCTCCTGTACCTCGGAAACATGGGTCTTAGCTGGTGCATGGAAGGTAAGACAGAGGAAGCCCCTTCAGATATCACCACCCTCTCTCCACTTCTCCCCTTACCTCAGATCACACTCAATCTATCAGAACAACTCCAAAAAAACCACCAATTCCTTGCCTCCTCCACCATCCAAAATGTGCCACCTCAAAATTGAATTTCCTAGATGCTCCTCCACAGCTTTCAGAGGGATCCCTCCTATTGATCTGTCAGTCATTCCCCATAAAAATGATAAATAGATTTTGCTAAAATAATTTTTTAACATTAAACACTTATCATAAAATCAAAAAAAAATTGTCTTTAAGAAGTATTTAAACAATTTGTTACATATTCTCACATGATGTAAACATTAAGATTTTAATCCTCTGTATAGAAATACAAGAAAACTAAATCCTATTAAACATTCTTGCTAAAAAGCTAATGGATAAAATTAACCCTTTCAAACATATCGACATCAAAATAAAAGAGACATCTTTTTATATCAGTATTATTTACCTGTGTTAAACCTGAGCCTAAATTATTATGTATTGCCTCTAACTGGGCATTGTACAGTAAAGCTTTTAGGTCAGCCCCTGTGAACTGATCTGTTTTTGCTGCCACATACTCAAAGTCCACATCGTTTGCCAAGGACAGAGAATGACTGAGAGCTTTTAAGATTTCATAGCGCGAACTCTGTAAAAAGGGAGGCAAAAAAATACCGTCAGTAAAGCAACCTGTTATTTTCCTTCCCCTGACTTCTAAATAGTGCTCTGGCCCTTTCACAAGCAAATTCCTATCTGTGGGAGGAATTACCTTCTTTAAAAAAGATATTACCCTAATAATAGTACATATTGGACATATTGTATAGTAGTCAATCTTTAAAATATAGGCATAAATTGTGTTACATTTTCTTGACAAGTCTAAGAGAAACTGTACCAAGCACAGTATACAGAGAAATACATTTCTCTAAATATCTGGCTAATATCTGGGATCTTAGTGCACAGGAACATCTCCTTTATGTACGTTTAAGAATGAAATGATGTGGCATTTGTTGAACTTTCCAACTAATCTGAAAATGAACAGCACTAATTTTTAAGATAAGATAAGGAATCAAAGACACACATTGTACAGCCTTTAAGGCCTGATCCAAAACCCACTATAATCAGTGAGAATCATTCCCTTCCTGGCCAGTGACACATCTGACTTCAAAAGAACTTGAACATTCAAATTAAATGTGGGCATTCAAATTAAATGTGGGTAAAGAAGGGCAGAATCAGCTGGATTCAGAACAAAACTGCTCTGAAAACTTCAGATTATCAAGGGTTGGGTTGGGAATGCCTATGGTTCATCACTTCAAGCAAACAGCAGATCCATTGGATTTGTAATTCATAGGAAGACACAGAAGATGGTAAACAGTTGTCTTGTCTTTCCTCAGTTTTATACCAACGCACTGGCACTAAAATCAGTGAATTTTTATATATAACTTGAGCTGTGCTATCAACTCCACTTTGGCCAGATTTGAAATGCCACAAAATATAAAGAAAAGGAGAGTAAAGCCCAGTAGTTTGATTTTTTTTTTCCCCTGCCTCTCACGTAAAACATTTTGTTTTCTCACCTGATCAGGAGGTGGACAGTACAGGCACTTATCCAGTCGACCTGGCCTTAACAAAGCAGGGTCGATCAAATCTGGGCGACTAGTAGCAGCTAGCACATAAACCCCTTTAGGAAAGTATAGAAAAATATCATTAACACCCACTAAACTTGTTCGTAAGAAGGGGCACACAGATGAATTATTACCTTGTAAGCCTTCCACTCCGTCTAACTGAGTCAACAGTTGGTTAACCACTCGGTCTGTAACTCCGGTGTTGTCATGACCTCGGCGAGGAGCAATAGAATCAAACTCATCAAAGAAAACAATGCAAGGCTTAGCTGCCTGAGCTCTTAAAAACAAACAAAAACCAGTTAAATGTAAGTAGAGAACAGAAAACCTGTTTCCTGTAGAAGTTAGAAGTTCTGAAGAATTGGATTTCTACAGAATCACTGCTCATTTTTATGACATACCTTGTACTCACTTTTTCCTTTCTGAAGTACTCAACTGTGTTAACACTCATGAAAGCTTTAAAATACAGTCACTTCAGATGATGACTTGGTTTATATACATCTAATACAAAGACTGCCTCTACCTTGTAAAATATATGAGAAGCAAAGGATATGAAGGATATCCTTTTTTTTTCCCCCCCTTCCTTCTTCATTCTTACATTAGTAAGCAGTGAGGCTCAATAAGGGCAGATTTGTAAAAACAAAACCATTGGCACTGAGGACCTCAATAAGAAGTCAAGTCTGATTCTGTGTACTGAATGTTCATTACTAGTTGGAGCACACTAGTCTGTGTCCTAGACTTATCTGAAAGGAATTCAGGATGTGTTTTCCAAGACAGCTCTGTGATGTGAACCAAAGCACTCTAAGTGGAGAGAAATTGGTAATCCACTTCAAAAGTGCATCCTTGATCTGAACTGTTCCTAAAAAAGTTCCTAAAAATGATGTTCAGATCTTGGCAAACTCAACATGATCATCTTGTTTGGCACAACTGATTATTTCAGATATTTTTGTGATTTAACATATCTCTCCAAGAACAAAATTATTTCATGGATCTTCGACCAATAAAATCTACTGATAACATCACAACTCTTTACAAAGCCAACCTGTTAAAAATATCTCGAACTGCTTGCTCACTTGCTCCAATGTATTTGCTGAGCAGCTCTGGTCCCTAAAAAGCAGAAAAGAACATTCACGATATGTTTCTTAGTTTTAATGTGTAATTTAACACTAGCATAGATTTTATATATCGGAGTGAACTTTATTGTAACAAAGAGAATGGCAGCATTCCAACTTGTTCTGAAGTAATTATTTCAATTTTTCTACTATAACAGAGCATTTTACAGAATCACAAGGTAACAATTTACAGTGTATTTTGAAAATACATTTAAAATGCATTGCCCAACTTCATTGTCCAGTGGAGCCAAAATCCAGGATCTTTTTATGAAAAAAAAAAAAAAAAGGGAAACTAAGAATATCTAACTAAATTTTATTATTCTGCCTAATGAAAAATTATACCAAAGAAATCTCAGTCATAAAATTGTGAAGCTCCAGAAAGTCAGATGCCTGGATATCCAGAGACATTCAATATTTTAAATGAGCTTCTTTCTTTGGTATTTTGCCTTCACAAGCATACACTCACAGCTATTATGTTAAGCTATTTCATTCAGTTAATAAAATGAATCAATCAATCTTAAAAATCTTGTTACCTTGACACTGATGAAATTCATTCCACTCTCTCGAGCAACTACTCCTGCTAACAGTGTTTTTCCTGTTCCAGGTGCTCCATATAGCAAGACTCCTGATCTCTGTCGTATAGGCAGGTTTGCAAATAGTTCTGGATACTGGAAAAGTGTCAACAAGACATGTTCTAAAATATACAGTTATTCTGCAGTGTACTGAAATACCACTGTGTGGATTTTTGTTTAAAAAGAATGTGTCTAGTGTGTTTTTTTTAATCCACTATTATCAAAAGAGCTCATCTTGACTGCTGGTAGTTTACTTGGGGCTGAAGTGGGTTCCTAGGCTTCATGGGCACTTTAATTACAAGTAGTACCATCTTCTACCAAGACAGAATAGAGTTGTACCAGAGTTTTAAAACGTCCATACTGGTACTCCTAAATTCCTATTTTGATTGCTGACTGATATGATCAAATTATATAGAGTATATGGTAAAAGATTCCTATATATGAAAAACCATTCAGTCATTTCTCTGAAGACTGAAACGGATGATTCATCACAATGTTGGAAACTTTAAGCAAAGGCCAAATTAAGAGGGAAAACTGACGGACTGGCATTCACCCAAAAGAGAGCACTCCTCTAGCAAAAGCACTGCAGAAGACAGTTGGAAATGTTATCTTCAGAGAGCCTAATCACAAGTCCCTGTAAAGGAGTGTGTAACAAAAGTGATGTTAGGAATATGTCAGGCAGGGGGTGCAATACTGCAATATTCTAAAGCAACAGTTCATCTGGAGAAAAGCACAAGCCGTTGCCTATTGTTCCGGGGGGAGGGAGGGAGAAGGTGAAAGAGTTTTCCAGTAGCTGAAGACAGCTGAAGATGGGGAAGCTATAAAAGTAGCTTAAAATCATACCTATCTTCTTTCTGTCAAATGTGCTGCACCTTAAAAATAATTCTTATTTTACTAACAGTATGTATAAAATTTAAGTAACCGATTTAAAAGAACTGCATACCTTTGCAGGCAACATGATGGTATCCATGAGTATTTGCTTCACATCTTTCAAGCCACCAATCCTGTCCCAGCCAACGTCTTTAGGTTTATGAAGGTTGACATTTCTCAGAGCTAATGGAGTAAAATCTTTTAAAGCTTTCTGAAAATCCACAGTTGAGAGATTCATTTCTGCTTTAAAGAGGAATGAAAAAAAAATAAGAAAACCTTGAACAAAAAAAGAACACATAGCCTACCACTAACAAATTCCTCACAATACATAACAATTAAATACATTTTAAACATGAAAAAATCTAGCTTTTTATCTGTGTATTATTAAGAGGTTCTGGATAACAGAAGTTAGACTATGAAATGTGTATTTTGTTGTGAACATACCTTCATTTTGAAATACATTCTGGTTAGAAATACAGGCATGAATAGCACGATCAACCAGCACAGTAAAATCTCTAGCAACAAAACCTTCTGTTTCCTTTGCAATATGCTGGAGGTCAAGATCAGAGAACTTCTTTATATCAGAACTCAGTTTATTTTTTATTATGGAACACAGCATTTCACATCTTTGCTTCTGAAAAATAGAATTGTACAGCAAGTGCATTTTCATTTTTCTGTTTATGTGGATTTCAGAAGTTCAGAAAGCAAATACATATGAGTTACTAAAATTTCCTTCACCGTTTGAGATATCACCAAATCTTCAAATGACAAAATCTGAATAGGCAAGTCAACTCTTCAGCTGAACTTCAATAAATTCACTAGTTTTACAACTTCAAATGTTTACCCTGTCAGTTATCTTAAATCTGACAATAATAATGAGACAACCCCACACCTCTCAGATTCTACTGCTTTACACACATTGTTTCTGTTTCATAGGAAAATGAACATCTTTGCATTTATGCTGATACAAGCAGAATATATTGGATACAAAATATATTGCATTAGATATAAAATACATCTGATAATTTGATATCTTTTGAGATCCTGACTTTTCTACTGACGTCTCATCCTTATTCATGTATTAATATTAAAAAAAAAAAAAATGCTGACTTGCAAGAAGTGGGAGAAATCTGCATTGTATCTAATGCAGAACTTCTTCCTCGATAGCTTTTATTTATTTGTATGTGGCAGAAGACAAGCAAGCAGGAACTACTTGTGTTAAATACCAATGAGTTGCCATGACTGTGTCATGTCATTAGGGTATGCAAAGGCACGCCCTAGACAAATAGTCTACTTTCTCCTGCAATTAAGTTATACCATTTATTCTTCCCTTTTCCTTTTTACTGTTCCAAAACAGACTATATTCAAAAGTAGAGGGATATAATTAATATAGAAAAATAACCCCAAGCCTTCACATAAAATTAATATTTAGTTTTAATAACATTTTAACATTTAATTGAATTAATTAATATTAATAACATTTAAGGATATACTTACTTCTCTGAGCAGTGAAAAAACACACTTAGGTTTAAACTCATTTATCTAACTGTAGTGATCTACATGTTTTTCAAAGCTGCTCCTCTAAAATCCCCTTACAGTTAACAAGGGGACATGCATTCAGAGGGAGCAAACTAACCAAATTAATAAATACCTGAATTTACCTGATCTGGAGACTGGATACATTTGAAGCACTGAAATATATGAATTCCTTGAGGTGAAACGAGGGAAGGATGTAGGGCATCTTCAGACTGACTGGTAGCAATTAATGCAATCAAACTCCCCATGGAAATAACTTCTTTTATCAGATCTTTCAAAACTAAACAGATAACATGTTGCTCCATAAATTGCAAAATAACAAAAAGATTCTGTATTTGATAATACACATTTCTACTGTAGTGGAGAGTAGCATTAAAGGCATAGAAAATGTAACAAATAAATATTTACTTTATTTACATGTATAAAGGCTTTTCTTTAATAATAATAATAAAAAAACAAAAAATAAAACCAAACCAAACTAAAATAACAACAGCAACAAAACCAACACCCCAGCCAAAGCAGTATAACTATTTTTTCCTAGGATAGTACATTCCATTACTAAAATGTCATCAGAAGGGCTGTTTAAAAGCTGTATTTGCAGAATAACCGATGATGTCTACCACAGGTTATTAAACATGATTTTTCTGTGCTATGATCTCTGCTCTAGAAACATACCACATGGTCCAGAGGCAATAATGATACAGACAGAATTGCCCAGCTAGGACAGTGCAATTCAGGTGCCAGAAATTCTAAGCTGCATTACATTTTTATCCAGACACAGGTAGTACAGTATTACCATAAGCAAGTCTATTGCTTTGAATGGTTTCAGGGCTGTTCTCATGCTCTGGTGTGGAAGGTACTCCAACAATATGATCAAGATCATCCATTAAAAGAATGGATGGTTGTCTCCATGATGCCTCTAAAAATGCTTCTTCCACATTTTTCCTTATGGTTCCTAACCTTTTTCCTAGAACAGAAATATAATTTTAATGACAAAACATACCAGGAAAAAGTCACCAGACTGACTTACATCTTGCTCAGGTAATAATCCAATGTTTGGATTCAGCTAGCTTAACTTCACTCCTATAAATCCAGATACCTAGTTTAAACTAGAGTCAACAGTCAGTAAGGAAAGGAGGCCACACGTTCTATCAAAAAACTAATAGAAGGATCACCCTGTGCTAAAATGAGATTAATCATCTTTCAGTAACAACTAGAGGAGCCCACAGGTATAATTTCTGGACAGTTAAAATCAAAAGCAGTATCAACAGCACCCTAAATTAGCTACTAAAGAGTCCTGCAATTGGAAGAATTTTTCAGGGTGAAGGACCTAGCTCTTTACTGATCTTTCTCTTTTTCTCTGGACCAAGGATCTTAGTAGGGACTTAAACAAGCAGAAGGAGTATAGCCATGCTATATAAAGGCTCTGTAAAAAAACAAAACAAAACAAAACAAAAACAAAACAATATATATCTGTAACAATACAGTTCAGTATTCTCTGTTTCCATAACACTGGGACTACTGGTGAAACCCTATTAACAAAAGATTAAAAAAGCCTTTTTTGTCCTCTTCTGTATTCAGTGCAACATACTTATTTTAAATAAAAAACCCCTACGTATTCACCTTATCACCAAATATTCATCATCATTTGTAATCGTGACTATTAGACGACTACTGCTAACATACGTTAGATTAGTAAATGTGCCATCATAAATCTGGCTTCAGCTGGTTGTTTAATCCTTCTTTGGTGCCTGTGTCATCCTTTCACTGAGTAACACAGGTATTCCTGAACACTTATCATTTCTAACATAACATTTGTTCCAGCTCGCACAGCTGAAGAAACACACAATTCAAGTTGCAACTTCTTCCTCTGTTACAACAATTAGAAATAAACATGGAAGCATGGTTTGAACTTGGTGGTGGTATGAGAGACAGAAACTGTTAAGTGTGAAATAAGCTTATGACAATTACATTTTCATTAGACTGTTTAACTTAAAGATGTTCATTGTGGGGAATCAAATTTCCTTCCAAAAGTATTAACAATAAAAATGGAAAGATGAGACAGACTAAATATGATAACTTCATAATTATGGTTCTTCATCATACAGCAAATGTCTGAGAATGAAACAAGGACTATCATACCTCTTAAAGCTTTGCATTCAATTACTTCTACATGAGCATCCAGTCTATCAAATGCTTCTTTGCAGATGGCCTTCGCTAATGTTGACTTTCCACTTCCCTGCAAAAATAAATGTGAGCTAACATAAAGTTACAGAACTATTTCCTTCTGCTTCTGTGGAATTTTTAATCAAAGTATACATAAGTTAAGCTGGGAAGGCTGGGCACACCTTGGTTTTATTCCTCACCAGAGGTACACATGTACTCTGTCTCTGCATCACTTGGTAGAGACCAAAGCCACACACTGAAACAAGTATAAGCTAAATTTAGGGTGGATATCTCCACTACAGATAGCATTCTGATTCCACTGAGTTCAGTGTTAAGGCACGTATTATTATGGGATATGGTGCTAAATGGATCACCACAAGAGGCAACAGGAAACTTACGAGTACCAGCTACACTGTCATTTTATGTTAGAACATAAAAGAAAATACCATATTCTTACTTTCATTCAAGTATTTCAAAGACAAGAAGTGTCTATTATACTATAAACACAAAGTAGATTAATGACCTACGGGAATAAATTGAAATTGCATTACTAGCAATATTTAAAGCTTACTTTATTATATTATGTTATATTATATACATACATGCATATTTCAAGTATGTATTTATATATATATATATATATATATAAAAATAATGTTTTACAATCTTAACTCTGTTCAGTTGACTGCTCGTTTTTCAGCTTATTCTTTAATTCTTTGAATTTGCATGGTGTCAAAGAAAACTAATAAAAACAGTTTTGTAACTATGAGAAACTATCTGGTAGGGTTTGCAAGTATAGAGTAGTAAAGTGCATACCTTTCCACCTGTGAGAAGTACCCCTCCACTTCGTAGTCCCACAGCAATGCCAGACAGCTTTTGAGATAAAGGACGACCCAGAAGACTGTGGCTTATGTGTTCAAAGGAAGATGTTCCCAATTTGTCCACTCCCCTGCACAGCAAATAAAACAGTAAATGGTCTAGGGTAGCATCAGTGCATATGATGTAAATAATAGTAGCTTGTAGTACGGTGAGGTTTCAATATTGACAATGAGAAGTACTTCACATTTTCAAGAAAAAGCTAAAGACAATTCAATTTGAAGAGACAGCACCTTTATTCTGCAGGGGCAACATCGGGGGCACAGACTGACATTGCAAAACAACCCTGTTGTGGAACAGTTATCTCCTAATCCTACACCACCCTAGCAGGAGGTAGGTCTCAGACAACAGACCTCAGCTTTTGGGGCTTCATCTATTTGAGTGGCTGAGTAACAACTTACTAAGGAATGTAACAAATTGGTAAAACATGGAGCACACTTGGGGCAGAGAACTCTGCCTTTTCAGAAACAAAGCAGCACCTAGTTCATTTGAAAATATCTTTATCTTTCACTTGTTCTAAATCTTCATGACTTTTGACACAACAGTGCTCCTTTCAGGTCCACAAACAGCAAGGCTGTCAGTTTTGTATTTCAACTTCAAACAAAATGTTGCACCATGAAAAATGAAATGAACAAATGAAGTCTGGTTTCTAACATCCCTACCCTACCACACCCTATCCCTGCCACACTGGCCCCTGATAAGTTCCCATTCCCTCTTCAAGTTACTGTCCTCAGCTGCCTTTCACAATGCCAATAACATACTACCACAATACTCCAAGTCTCTCATGTCCCCTCTGCCCCATTCCTACCTCGCTTGCTACACACTACCACTGTCTTCCCTTATACTAGTGACAACAGCTTTACATATCACTTAGTTACTGGCTGTGAAAGAGCCAGCATGTCCCATGGCTAATGCTGAACTATACCTAGGCCACCTAAGCAGGTTAACCAACTAGCTGTTGAGCTTACGTTACACTTTTTACCAGTGAAGATACTACTTTGAATTCCTCTCCACAGCTGACAATTCTGATAAAACTCATAGGAACTAAATTCTTTGAGACCTATACTCATCTCTTAAATTTGGTTAAAGATGTAAACAGGTTTAAGCTACCATGGGAAGCAGATTGACAGACAGACTGCAACACATAAGTCTTGCTGTTTTTGGAAACCCCAGATAAAAAAAAAAAAAAAAAAAAAAATCTCCAACAACTCCAGTATTCCTTAATGCTACATGGAGGTCTGTTTCATACCACTTAGATGCACACCAAGAGCCACTGAACTATCACTATTTCTTTTGAAACTTACACAGTTCTGAGACCTCCCATCCAATTGCCAGACATGGTGAACTACTCGGCACATAAGTACCTTTTTTTTGTTGTTTAAGATCTGGCTTATTTTCAAAAAAAAGAAAAAAGTGCATTTTCACCAATATTCGTTTTTTCTTTAATTCCCATTCCATCACATGCTTTCTACTATAAAAATGTCTCACCCTAAATGTTCTAGTTTGTGGTAAGGAAGGCTCCTGTCTGTATCACGCATAGGTGGCTGGCTGTCACCATCAGCTTTTCTAGTTAGAGGATGTAAAAGAACCTGCAATAAAGGAAAATGTTAATACTTTACATTAAATACAACTACAGAAGAAAGGTATAGAATTGACTAGCCTGTTTTGGAATCTGTGTAAATAATATGTCGCAAGTGTGCTTTGCCTGAATTTAATTTGCCTGAATGAAAGACACATTAGTGAAATGGCATAGATATAGCTATTTCCAAAATACAGTTCAGTGTTTACAATGATGTAACAAGCTGTGATTAGATGTTAGGCTAAGTGCGGTTTAAACCGGACTATGCAGCCCATGATCTCTTTCCCTAGTTGCAACCTTACTTCTGTTGTACCTTCCTTGTTGTGCTGGCACAAGCATTTGTGAGGCAAGACAGTAAATCATACAAGGAAACTGATCTGCATGAAAAGTAGCCTGGCAAAACACCTGGCTCCTTTCCTTTCCTTTCTTTTCCTTTTTCTTTTTTTAAAATCCAAGTGAATTTTTCAATCTGGTTTACCAGGGACCTAGCTTGAGAAGCTGAACTGGCAACCAGGGCTAATAGAGAGGTTCGCAGATGTGAACAGGCTGGCAGGAGATGCTTAAAGCTCACATTGCTATTACGAAATGCACATTGCCCTTCCATCTTAATACCAGTCACTAGCACAATTTGTAGAAGTCTTCTTCTACTTCTCTACTACCAATAGAAATAAAGATCATTTTACTTTTGCTGAACAGGAATTCCAAGTTTTGCAGAAAAAATTATATTCTGAACAGCCAAACGGGACTCCTTAATTCTCTGCTAAAATTTAACTGTATCAGTTTAAAAATGAAAAAATGTTACCGCACTACTATAACCATAACCCTGGAGTCATGGGCATTGGCTCAGCCAGAATTACTAATGGAAACAGTAATCCTAGTATTAAATAAATATTTAATTTTCTGAGAAAGGAAAGACTAAAGAAGTGTTTCACCAATGTCTCAGGCTATAAAATAACATGTAAAGAATGCAGATATAATTTAATGAACAGAGTGACATTATTTATTTAAAAAGGTAAACCAACATACAATATGTATAGTTTATTTGTAACCAAATGTAACAATTTAAATTACTTGATACCTGATACTATGTGATATTTACTTGTATATTAGTCTTTTGCAGCAAACTGGGACTCAGTATAAAAATATTCTCGGATTTATTTTCTTCCGCTTGAGTAGGATGCACTACATTAAGGACAAACTTCTCGATTCCTGTAAAAACAAGGAACAGCTACTACAATTCCAAACAAATTCAGCTTTTATTCTTCACAAGACAAAACATTAATATATTTTGAAATACTACAATACAATCCAAAATGAAAGAATAAAAAAGGTTAATCACTATTAAAGCATAATTCATGCATACAGTTTCAGTGTAAAGAGCTATCTGTTACATTAAATGGTGTATACAGAGATTACAAAGGCATTGCCTAAGTAAAATCCATAATGAATGGTTAAGACAGCTACAACAGGAGACAGTGTTATCCTTACCTTCTTTAACATGCAGATGTATACAGTCTGTGCTTGTCATTATCCATGGAAGATCATCAGGAGCAGAATCCTGCAGCCAAGAACTGAAAGCAGATTTAACATCATCTTCATGTATATCTTCATGCTACACAGGAAAATAGAGAGAAAGAGGGAAATAAAACAAAACAAGGTGTTAGCAAGTAAAACTGTTTTCTTTCTGTACATGGAACATTTGTTTCTCTTATGGTAATAGAGATGGAAGAAGATGAAGAGTTTCATTTATTTGGAAAATAACATTTTGCCAACAACCACCATTTCTATCACCTGCTCTATAGAATGTACCCATCTAGTCCTTGCTATGGCAACATTTGATTCTTCCACCACCTTTAAAGATTTTATCTTTGGGACACTGATGTAAGGCAAGAAGTTTTTACTCTTATCTGTATTGCAAGATCCAAAAGCACTACTCATTTTCTGGGCTTGAAATGGCACCTACGTAATGCACCAATATTGACCTGTGATTTATTTTGCCTGCTCACTACACCCCTCTCTTTCCTGCATACTGTTCTTCCTATACAAAGAACCCTGGGCTCATCTAAATTGGGGGCACCAACAACTAAGTCCAACAGGTAAGCAAAGAGACCACACGACTGAGCCCATATCACCTAGATAAATGGAATAGGGAAAAAATTGAATCTATCTCAGCTGACTTCCTAATCACAGAAGCATAACTCCTGTCTAAAAAAGGGGGAATCAACTGAGATCATGGAAGCAGAATCTGGAAAGGAAAACGAAAGATGCTGTCATATTTCTTTCTGCTTTTGTCAGTTGTTTTTTCTTCCCAAGCACTAAAACACTTCAACTGAATTGGAAAGGAAAGAAAGGGAGAAATCTGTATTTAAAACATATATAAGCATATAAAAGTATATATAAACATAAATACTTTGTGTGATTTTAGCAAATTACTGACAGAATGCTTATTTTAATTGCTATATATATATGTATATATATATAAATGCAGTTCAACCTCTGTAGGTAAGAAACCAAAAAAGAGTATTGGGGATGAAAAATAAGCCATGCATAAGATCTGCTAATGATGGGAAGTGCCATATTTAAAGTTTTGAGGAGCAGCTAACATGGCAGATAATCAGGCCAGTATCACAGAGAAACAAGCATATGGTACGTTTTCAAGTATTCTTCATTCCAGAACTAAATCTGACAGACTGTGAAAAACGGTGCTAAGTATGTTCTTACTGTCACAGCTGCTCACTCAGTAGACTCACAAGAGAACAGAGAGATTTAACTATGTAACTCTAGAAAATTAAATCTTTAGCATTAGGAAAAAAAAAAATAGCATTAAAATGAAATCAGAATCTAAACAGCACATTAAAAATCATTTTACTGCAATTCATTCTTAGGAAATCCACCGGGCATTGCAAGATTTGGAAAGCAAATGCATGTCTTCTCCCAGAAGACTCAAAAGTGGATATTTCCACTTTAAATTTACGATTCTTTGTTATTGTTTTTATAGGCTTAAATGTATATACTTAAATTTGCTAGGTTGGAACCAGTATTAATGTACTGCAAATGCAGTCTGATGCGAAATTATTATTCATTATTGGTCCTATTTTGACAGCAATTGTTTAAATTTAGACCTATTTAAACAAAAAATGCATCTTCTCCCTGTCAGTGAAGTTTCTCTTTGATGATGTCAATATCCTTTTTAATAGGCAAGATACTTACACAGTTTGAGAATAAAGAAGACCCAATGATTTAAGAAGTACTACACAGCACTTGCCTACTAGCTTGAGGAAACTAGGATTCAAAATTAAGAAGTTCTATCTCCTCCACCCTCTGCAAACTCTGCCACGTCCTTTAAATAGAAAAATGTTACACATAACATGCAAAACTATTTGAAATATTTACCAAGTGCAAAACAAAGTTCAATGGCTTGAAGTTTGAAGTATCATTGATCAAAATAGGGTACAGTATTACTAGATGAGCCTTGTTCAAGTAGATCATAACACCTTCTTGATTTCAATGACTTACACAGTAAAAAGAAGAAGGAATTATTCAAAAAAGAAACTCCTTTGGAACGATGTCATACATGATAGACAACTTCCAAATTATCAGGTAACAAATAAAAACAAATAAACATTAGAAAAAAACCAACAACCTTGATCGGAACAACATTATTGTTTTCCAATATATGAACAAATGCATGACCAAGAGTATCAACTCACTAAGTTCTGTTTGGGTTGCAGTCTAAGAGATACAGGAATTTTAGGAACAGATTCAACTGACTTAATTCGGACTGTTGAATGTATATTGATACGTAGCTTTTTTCTCAGAGCATCTGGAATCTGAAACATTTAAAATAAAATCAAAGAAAAAGGAAATATCAGAAAATAAAACAGTTATAACATTGCATATACAGTACAATAACAGTTTCTTCATCACCAATAAAACCTTACATTTGATCATTTATTCGTTATAATTTACAAGAGAATTAAGAAGGAAATCATAAAATTGATGGTATTCAAATCCTGTTCTCTCATGTACACTTAATTGTGTTTTATCTCACTTGTGAAAATGCTCACTATAGCTGACCGCCTATTCTTTAAATAAAAAAATCTTTTTCAACTGTCTTAAGAGGAATTCTTAGAATGTTGCAAGAATGTTTTTAGTAAAGAAAAAAAGCAACAAAACAAACAGCAAAACCTTTCATTTGGTGATTACAATTAATTTTACGTGGGCAGGTAAGTATAAATAGTCCATTACACAGATCAGAGCTAAGCACATCTACAGCATAGACAGAGAAATCCAATTTCTCTAAGTTGTACTAGACTGCTTGCCCTTTAAAGAAGAAATTACTTTTCAAATATTCTGTGTTATTTTAAATCTATTTCCAAATTGAAAACATCTCATAAATGTTTATTAAATCTGAAAGACTTAATAGTTGGTGGCATTTAGAAAATTGCTATGTCTCAAAAGATTTATTGGTAAATACAACTGCAGACTTTTGCTCTCAGACTCAATGAAAATAAGCAAATGGCAAGAAGTATAATATGCCAAAATAGTAAAATAATTATTTGGAGTGCATTTGATCTGCTTTTGTCAATCCTGCATGTGCTTCCAGGAAAGAATATAAGCATGCTATAGTTCTGTCAGAATAAGCTGAAATGTCAGTGTCTACACACTGGGACTGTGCCACCTTATAAAGTATTGTATAAAGACTATGACAGTTTAAATGATATAGAAGCTAATTATTTAATAGTAATTTAAGATTTATTTTAATAAAAAAAATAACAGTATATAAAAGCACTTGTAAACATCATGTAACAATAGGACACATGATCCCATTACATTATAGTTTAATGACACATGGAGTCCAAAGCGGTATCTGATGAAAACAAAACAAAACATCTCATTATGAATTACTGTATGTAAATAGATACTTTCATGTTCTCATGAATACAGTGGCTGCCAATAGATTTTGAAGAAAATACCCACCTCCAGCAACCCTAAAGAATTTTCCCCATTTGGTTCAAAAATGCTAAGGGTGCAGAAACCCAGGGTGCACCATGTATCTTGGAGGATGATGGTAGCATAGCCCAGAATGAGATGGCTTAGTAAAGCATAGCCCTAGTAGACATTATTTGATTCTAGTATACTGTATTTGAGAGATTAATGTAAAGCCTATATCCCAAAACTGTATGCTAACTAGCCAGTTCCACAGTTATCCAATAGAAGATATAATCCGATAAAAAGCCCAAAACATAGTGTGCTCAAACTGACCCAAACTCTTCCAACATGTAGGGCTTCCCCACTGTTGCCATACTCTATGACACTCTTTAGGTCTTCAAATCCGTTCCAAACGATCTGAACAACAGACCCCTCACTGGATGCTTCACTGCTATTAGAATTGGAATTATTTTTGTCTTGTGTACTAGTCAAATGCTTTTGCTTTTCAAATGGCAGATTTTGCTTTGCTTCTTGATGACGCTGTCTTGGGGAAAGCAGCTCATTAATTTTCCCGTAAGATACTACGGCATTTGGCTCCAAATCAATAAATTCTAAATTCCATGGAAAAACATGAATGGCATTGTATTTCAGAAATGCATGAGTGGCTGATGCATTCTGCACGCTGGGAGGCTGGGACTGACACACTCTAAAAATGGAATCCATGTGAATTAAGTTCAGCAGCTTGTCTTTGAAGGTGCCCATTTCATCCTTATCACACAAAGTCTTTTGTTTCTGCTCAGATGTACGAGAGAAAATGTTCCCTATGAAATTCCACATATCTGGGAGAACATTTGAGCCAAATGTCACATTTGCATCGGCCTTACTCTGTTCAGGGACTCCTAGATTTAAGTGAGGTTGGTTGGCAAAAGGCTCCTTCATGGTTTCTTCTTGCTCCATGTTATTTTTCACAAAACTTTTGAGCAAGATGTCACTTTCTGTGAAAGGCATGCTGGTGATGTTTTCCTCAAGTTCACGTGTTTTGGGGTGTACCAGAAGTTCCGTGCACTGTTCTAATCTCCCATAGGGGGCTGCTGGCATAAGCGTACCTGAGTATGAACAAAACAGATGAATGAATGCATCCACTCTTGCAAAACAGCTTACTCAATGAACCACATAAGCATTCACTGTGGCTTACCAATTTTGATGTAAATGTGAGTGTGCTGTTCAACCCATACAGGAAAGATGGCTTTCGGAAATACTATTCGAATCTGGTCAAGAAGATGTTTTTCAAGAGAGGAAGCGTGCAGTTCCTGGGAAAACGTGATATAATTATAAGTTAAATTCTTCATATATTTTTAACGTTTGAAGATTAAAAACTCTGCCTCTTTCTAATACACCATGTGAAATATGAAGTACAACGAAAACCCATCACATTTACTACTTCCTTAGGGGAAGAAAATAAGGAATTGTGAAAAAAAAAAAAAAAACCAACAACAACTTATGTCTGCAGTCTCTGTCATCTGTAAGTAAAGGACATGAACAGTAGAAGAGGTTTTATTACCAGTATTTCCCAATCATCTGCAGAGAGTGGTTCCACTTCTACTTGCTGACAGGAGGAGACATGGGAACAGGGTTCAAGGAATAACTGGCAAAAGTAACAACATTAAAAATAAGTTAAATATTTTCAAAACACATAAATACTCCATCTTTAGTTCATCTAGAAAAGTGACATCTCCTTCATTATACATTTTCACTGACTTGAACATACATCTTCTTAATGATACGAGGTAATTCATAAGCAGAAGATGGAAGTTCAACATATTCGAGACTGATTACATCGGGCATACTTGGGGACTTCAACACACTGTGAATGGAAGTGAACGTACAAAGCATCAAGAGCTTTATCAGCTGATAACAAGCCATCATTTTTCAATGCATATTGATCATATAACCATCTTTTTTTTTTTTTTTAAATATCCTGGAAGCTAGAATGCTGAAAAATTTATCCAGTTGTGCATAAATTCAAATAAGGCAAAAACAGCTGAAGAACTGGGGGAAAAAAAAAAATACAATAAAAAGCAAATCTAGCTCCTTTATGAATGGTTTCACAGGAAACAGCCCCACTTCCACAGAACAGTTTTAAGGTCCTGTGTATCAAGAAAAACAATAGAAGCTACTGTAGCTTAGGGAAAACAGATAAGCCTAATGCTTTCTGAAAATATATCTCAAAAGTTAATTTTTACCAAAGGTTCCATTCGACTGAAAGTAACAATTTTCAAACAGTATCATGTCATGCATTTTTTAATATTTTTTTTCTTAAGATAAAACTATTTCTGTCCTCTGATATTTATTTCATTCAGATCAGCTTTTATAAAAGTAGCAATCTATTTTAAAATCTTGTGGGTCCTCAAGTTTGAGGCAAAAGTTGTGAGGCATACCTTTTTCCCAATGTGGTAAATAGAAAAGCATGTTATCATGAAACACAGCAAACATGTACTTCTTGAATCCAAAAAGATAGCAAAAGTCCCTAATTATTCTTTTGATTGTACAATTATTTCCAGGCAACAGTTGAGTGAAGTGTTCTTAGGCTTCCGTTGCCAATTTTTTTCCTGTTGAAGACTATTAATTACTAGAACAAAACAGTTACCTTGCCACTGAACTAGTAAATCTTACAGTTCTGCAAACAGATACATCATTTCTAGACAGAATATGATAAAAAATGTAAGCAAGGTAAGACACGTTCTCTGATGCCTTCTATTATGCTCAATAAAATTTACCACACAAGAGAACAGGCATACATGAATACAGCACACGATAACACTGTGTAGACTAATACTCTTCTACTCATGTTTGTTTAATTTTCTACCTATTAATATAAAAAAAAATCTTGGATATTGAAATATTAACAGTCCCATGACAAAAAGCTTTGCCTGCCTCCTGGGCATCTCTCCAACTTTTCTACAATGAAGGAATCATTTACAACAAGAAGTTTAACGCACAAGAAGTAAGAGGCAATTTTAAATACATATTCAAAGAGAAAGGATACAGGGGGATATATGGTGAAAGGGAAAACAGGGATGAAAATTTATATCAAAATAAATCAGAGAAGAAGAAATATGAAGTCAATAATTACTTAAAAATAACAGGAACTCCAAGCAAAATATTCTTAAAAGATAATTCCCAACTTGTTTAATTGCTTTGAATTATATTTTCCTAAATTAATGGCACTGCAGACAGTGGCTCCAGTGCTGTAAAGACCTACCCACCAGCCTATCCTAACTTAATTTAGGCAACTGTTAATGATTTAACAAGCAAAACTTTCCACAGTTGAGATGTTTCAGGATGGTTAACTTTTCTTCTGAGAAGATTTAAATATAGTAACTGTCTAAATACGTGTAAAGAAGTTCATAGCTAACTTGTAAATTATTACCTTTTCAGGTATCTTGCACTATACTCTATTTAAAGAAGAAAAAAACAAACCAAAACAACAACACCCCCCCCAAAAACAAACCACAAACAAACAAACAAACAAACAAACAAAGATTGCATTTCAAACCTCTTCTCCAGCTGCAATGCCAAGTTTCTCTGCTAGCTGTCTGTTAATCTCCACAATATTTTCACTCTGGTGACCTCGATGCCTCATTTCTATCCAGCTCAAAAAAATAGGCTGATGACCACAGGATACTTTCACAGCTTGGCCCTATAAATTTCAGAGAAATAAAATAAATTATTATCAAACCAGCTAACAATTACTATTATTCAACCTAAACTTTATGATTAGAGAGCTGAAAGGAATTCAAAATGTTTTCTGGATTTTACATGCCCTACTGTCGTTAATATTCTGTAACAATAACTTCCAATGCTTTAGTAAAGAGTGTTTCTATTAGCAATGACAGAAAAGTTTTGATTCTGGCAGATTGGCCAACTTTCCTTAGAATTCTTCTCCATGTTACCTATTTGCACAACTCTTGTGTGTTGATTACAAATTTTAAACAGATTTTCATTTTTATAGACTTAAGCAAGGGAAATAATTCCTCTTCCCTTCTTCTGTATTACATTCTATAAAACAAATATCCTGCAGAAATGTATAATTACACATTTGTATTTCCCAAATAAGGAAAAACCTTATGCATATGCTTAAGTTTCTCATGCACTTTAACATTCTCATGGACACTAAGAGTGCTTTCATGAGCTGCACAGTATTTAAAATAAGTCACAAGTCATACAAACTCATGCCAAAATGATTTTACCAATCTCTTTCAGAACCTCTCAGCTATTTCCATTCAGCACTTTAGAATCTGAATATATTCATTCAGTTTCCGTATTGAGAGACTACATCCTATGCTGTATCACTCAACAGAAATTTTATGAATTTTTTTCAAAAACCACTTATCTTTATGAAAATCAAGTGACCAAGACAATGTACACCGGATATGCCACAAATTTGCTTTTAATATGGTGATGTTAATGTAGTGATGTTCTCTGTACAGTTCAACCCATAGCCTAATAATTCTGAATATTACTTGACTCTGGTAAACTCCAAAAACATTTTCAGAGAAAATCTACAATGTTCTACAATATGTACAAAATCTACAAGACTGTTTTAACAAACGTAATATTTAATTCACAGCTCTTCCCTGTGTTCACACTGATAAAGCTTCTCGTTGGTGCATCTTAATCTTCACACAACTTTGAGTTCCTTACACCTTTAATCAACTACTTACCTAATACTTTTTGCAATTAGATTTAGCTTTTGATTCCACTTAGTTTTTACATGATTTACTTGGGATAATCTATTAACATAAGTATTTATTCAATTTTTAACATTTTTATTCAACAGATTGCATTTAATATGCCATTTCCATCAAGATTTTGGAGCTCATGCATTTGCATTTTGCTGATTATATGAAATAAGACAAGCAGGAGCCTGCCATAACCAGCTATGTACAGAATGGAGCTACAAGACTTCAAAGCAATTACACTCTTTTTTCCCCTTCCTTGACATGAGAATTTGTAAAACATCCAGACACCATAGCAGAAGTGAAGCTAACATTTATACTAGATTTCTTGTGACACATACCTGCTTTCCCCCACCTCTCTTTTACTACGCTAAAGAGCAAGATTCTACCAACCGTGACAATTTTGCCTCTGTGCAATGTCCTTTTGACACTGGGGGATTAGCACGGCCTTGCAGGCGATGCTTCCAAAGGGCCCAGTGAAACTGGTACCAGCCCTGCTCCCAGCCTCCCCAGTTCACCGCCATTTTCTCCTCTTCACCCACCCATTCTTAGGGCTTTTCCTCTGGGTCGCCTGTTCTGCTAGCAAATCCGTAACTTCTGCTCGTCACATGATGGATGCACGCAGGCCTTGCTAATGTTCTCACATGTCAAATGTTATTTAAAACATAAGATATGCGACTTAGCCACATACTTACTAGGACTCTGAGTGACATGATCCCCTTCTACATAGAAATATATAGTGACAGATCTATGTACACCAAGAATCATAATTCTGCTTGGATTTACCATCTCGGTTCCTACTCAGAAGATTAGTTCACATGTTAATGCTGGTGAATGGGTTACTGGTATCAGCAGCACAGTACTGACAAAGGCGCAAATGACAACACCCAGTGTGAGACTGCACTCGGAGATAAATTCCAATGCTTTCTCCATTTTATTAACGAGAACGCCTGACGGAAGACACAGAGCCCTTGACGCAATGCCACAGACACCGTGCTCCACTAGGCAAGGCAGCGCCGGGAAGCGGCACAGCTGGAAAGCGCGGCTCCCGCTCCGCTCGGAAAGCCGCAGGTCTGCCTTCGAACAGCCCCGACCGCCCCAGAGCCGAGCTCCCGCCGGGGCAGCCCGCACGCCCCCGGGGGCAGCCCGCAGGCCCATCGG
>VXAA01002411.1:56460-74337 GCA_013399115.1 Anseranas semipalmata
CCACCAGCAGCTCCAGCCGCTTCCTGCTCATGGCGGCGGCCTCCCCGCCGCTCCCCTGGCAACCCGGGCGGGGCAGCCGCCGGGCCCGGCCCGCGGGGGCGGCCGCTGCCCCCGACACAGCGCCGCGAGGGGGTTGGCTTCAGCGCATCGCCGCAGGACCGCCTCAACGCCTGTCGGCGTAGGGGAAGGCGCAGCGCGACGCTGAAGGCAGGCGGTAACGCCTGCAGCTGCCCTGGGCTGCCAGGGCCCTGCACGCGTCCAGCTCCTAGCAAAGCAACTGCGTGAGGGGCGCCGACATGAGGACGGCGGGCTAAGAAGGGCACCCGGGAGAGGCGCGGAGGTGGCGAGCCAGGAGCTGGAGGTGTTCCCCTGATCTCGTCCAGCCGAGCGACAGCGAAACATAGCGGTTACCGACCTTCAGAGTGCCTTCTGCAGCGGCTGTTCCGCACCCACCCAGCAGGGACAGCGCACGGAGGTTGATGAAGCTGCAGCTGAAACGTTTTAGACTTCACGCAGGGAGAACAGCCTGTGCTTCCTTCTCATAACACCGCAGGTGTTGGCCTCTTTCAATATAGCGCAGAACCCCCCCAGCCATCTATGCTTTTGTGTGTGTGTGTACACATTTACATATACACACATGTGCAAAACTTTTTTTCATACATAAAAGTTGTAAGAAAAAGCAAATAACTGAATTTCAAACTTCTAAAACTGTATCCGGAAAGAAAAGATAAAAATTAAATACTATGCAAAATACTGTTTGTTCGTCTGCTGTCAGAAGACAGAAACATTCAAATGTTTTATCCCCATGGTGCTCCTTTTCTACTTTTTCCCTCTGCTCAAACTTAAAATATGTATCTGGGTTGTCTGGTGCCGTGCCTTTTAGGTGTCCTTTACTGAAAAGGTTCAGATTTCGGGCTGTTGCGTATGCGGGCTCATTCCGTGCCTCACTCCCTACATCCCCACCCCAGCAGTGCGGGTTTCTTTGCACAGTGCTGTTGACTGCAAGTATCATGGACAGCTAGCAAGCAATATGCTCTGCCTCCACTGGAAACCAGTATTACCTGCTCATATAGTCAGTGTATATACAAATCAAGAAAGCTGAGATGTTGTGACCAGACTTTAGTCTTCCTTCAAGAAAAAGAAGATGCAAGAGGAGTCTCAGTGTGGTTGTCTAATGTATTGCAAACTGGAATACTTCATTGTCAACATGAAAGCAGCTTTGCTGTGAACTGACAAAGCCTGCGTGCTCC
This sequence comes from Anseranas semipalmata, assembly GCA_013399115.1. NCBI lineage: Eukaryota > Metazoa > Chordata > Aves > Anseriformes > Anseranatidae > Anseranas > Anseranas semipalmata. The sequence goes on from VXAA01002411.1 coordinate 57,711, forward strand.
TTAAGTAGCTACACCATTACCAAAACTTCGTGACAGTATTTGAAGCACACAATTGACAAGAACAAGTAGTTATATTCAGACAATTAAAATGACATACTGGCTTATGTATTTGGAAGATTGGGGCCCTCATTCCCATTTTTATTTCTTTCTGTTGCAGGTAATTGCGTAAAAGTCAAATAAGGTATCACACAGAGTAGAGCATTTATGATATGGTTCATTACAAGTTCTGTTACCAAAACTGCAACATCACAACTTAAAGCAAAACAAAACAAAACCCCCAAACCAACCCCCTACTATTCACTGCCTTTATTTTAACCTCACTGACAAAACAGGGCCTAGAATCAGAAGCATCAAGACCCAGCAGTATAAAATATTTCATCAAAATATTTAGCATAGTTGAGAAGGACACTGCTGCAATTCAAGATTTGTATTTTTCTAAGAACTTACTAGAAAAGTAAATTGCTCTGTTGAATGACAATGCTAAATTATGTTTCCCAGTTTTTAGTTATGATTTGCAGACTAATTATCCATTAACAAAGGTCTTGAAATTCTTGGCAATAAAATATTGAAGCATCTGTATGCAACAGAGGTAAGTTAGAAGTTAGCACCTGTGCAGTGGACCACTATTGTAATCTCTAGTTGACCACTCAGGATAGATGGGCAGTTGTCAAAGGCTAAGAGTAGGCCCAGCAATGTGGGTCTTCAGTGGAAGATATAATGAGAATTTCATGTAAAACCTAAAATCGAATGGTTGCTTGTGTTTTCTTGCGTGCACATTTAATTTATAAAAGTGTATTTTCAATTTCTAAAGCAACTAATTTAAAGTAAAACAGCTTTATGATTTAAGTCAACATTCTGTAGCCCTCAAGTACAAAAATATAAATACAAACTGTTTAAACAGTATCTTTAATGAGATTCTGGCAGTTTTTTTTTTTTTTTAAATCTAACAGATGCATCACATAACAGGTCTGCCACTGAACTTGCTTAGAGTAAAATCAGCTTCAATATGAAGCTGTTATGGTATCAAAACCCTGCTTTTTACATGCTAAGTATCTTCAGCAAGTGTGCACTTAAACACAGCAATGAACTTAACTATAAGAATAACTAAATACATACATGAAACTCTGCATGTGGAACATAATTCATAGAACTGGTTACAACAAATGATTACCTGCATTTCATTAATTTAAAAAAGGTACAAATCATGCAAAACAATTCTAAAGATAATGCAAAGGAAAAAGCTACCAGTGTTTGCAAGAAGTGTTCAACTAAACCAAAATTACATTAAATGAAATATGCATATTTACTAGCACAGATCTATCGCTATTTAAAAGAAGCAGAGGTAAAGTCTTCTGGCTTTGAATGTCAGTTATACTGCAAAATGTCATTGCTCTTGCTTAATGCAGAAGCACATGCTCAGAAGCCCAGAACTGCTTATCCACAAAAAGTCTGCTGACAAAAGTTCTGGCCTCCCTAGAATCAGAGATGCTGCATGGATTAAAAATAGCAGAGATTTGCAAGGATCAAAGGCAAAGGCACCCTATTCAGTTAGCCAAAATGGTAGCATTCCCTTTCTCATAAGCATGAAGACGGTAATGGGGCAGATGATAAACATTACTACAAAGGCAGCATTTTAAATGTTATCATTAATTTTCCATTTTGTAAATGCCATTCGCAGACACCAGCTTGTAATTGTTTATGTATAATATAAACCTACAAGATGAACTTGGGATTTTACTTGTCCTGATTTACAAATAAAGACTATTACTAATACTTTAAAACACTACTTTCAGTATCTAAAAAGTTTAATTCTTTTTTTTTCCAATATTTTACATCTCAGCTGGACTACCATCTCATATTGTTTCAAACATCTAATACTGCTTATTGGAATTTTATAAAAGTTGTACCTCATGTATTAAGCAGCAGGCAATAACAATGGTCTTCCCCAGCACAGCTGCATCTGGCTGGCTACTGAAAGATTAGGAATATTTCTAGAACACAGGAAAACTCATGCAGTTTGGTAAAGTTTGTCATCATTTCACAGTTTAAGTTTCCTTTAGTCATTGCACTTTTGTTGATAGTCTTGCTTCTTTTTTAAAATATTATTCTGAATCTGAATTTGAACCAGCAACCTTCTTTTTCTTCTTTTTACCATGCTTCTTGTGCTTCTTTCTCTTTTTTGCTTTATCCTAAAAAAAAATAAAATGGAAGTTATGAGAAAACTGCCATCTATTAAATTTCACTAATGAAAAATGAGAGCACAGAAAGCACAGTTCTACAAAAACATTTCAAAAGATGTCTCTGGAAAAAACTATGACATTTCAGAGGAGATTTATACAGAAGTCTATTGAGAAACCACAAAAAAGAAAGTTCATATTTTATCCAGTAATTTGTACTATTATGAGCTGTTCTCAATTCATCTCCATCATGGTCTGGCTACTTCACACCTCTCAGCACCATCACTATTGTATTTCCTCATCTTTTAAATGACTGTTCAATGCTCTCTAGATTTCTGAGAGAATGAAGTGCTCTGACATCTTATATATGTGGGAGTTAACTAGGATGTTTACAGATTTAAAATAAGTGCTTATATTTACAATTCAAAATTAAATAGTTCCACTACTCTAGGCTAGAATCTCCAGCACTTGCACCTTGTTTAAAATAAAACAGTATAATCACACTTGCAAAAATATTCACAAATACACTTAATTAACACTGCTGGATTCAATCTGAAACTGAAAGATACTACCTTGTCCTTTTGCAAGCAGAATTTCAATTGGAATTCTTGAATAGGTGTAGCACATAAACAAAACAAACTTGGTATAAAAGCTTTGTTTTATTCACATTACCTACACACAATTCAATTCTTTTAAGAAAAAAATCAGTCACTATAAATTTTATGGCAAACAGCTTATGTGATTGTGGAAAAACAAATTCCACAGAAAATGTGAGCTAAAATTCCTGTATTTGCATTTGTAGGTGACTAATATAAGCCTTCCCTTTGCCCTAACTCATTTGGGCAACTGAGATGTCTAACTATGAACACTGCTGCTGACAGTGGAGATACAGTATCTCAGAATGAGTACCCTCCTAACAAAGGAGCCTCAGGTACATGTGACAAATCTGGGGTTCTACATAAATCACTGCTGAACCCTCCTCTCACTTTTGTCAACAGAAAAGAATCAACAACATAGAGAAAAGTAACAGATTGCTGGCAGCTTTTTTTTGGTTGCGGGAAGAATTATATTAGGATTATGATGCTGCAGAGATTGTGTCCTAAGGCCCTTTTCATGGCCTGGTAGAGGAGGTATACCAAGGAATAATGATGCACAATACTCTGACAAAGGAACGGCGCTGATGTCTATGTGGCAAACTGCTACCCCACCTCTTATTATATAGAAATTAGTGTTTCTATTAGGCTGGTACAGAGTAAAACATATTTTGACTTGATGCAATAAATGTTAAACTTAAATAAGTATCAATTCAGTACGATCTACGAAGGTAAAATAGTGACATTTCTTCCCATAATTACACAGCTGAAAAAGTGACTTCAGGAGGTAAAGACAGAAATTATGAATTTAGATTCACATGACTTTTGCTATAAAACATTTGTGTTACTGAAAAATGTGAAATTGGAAATTAACCAAGTATAGAATATTTATATCCTAAAACTACAGTATGAGTAGGAAGGATACTTGCTGTTGCTTTCTCTTTTTCCTCATTGCTTTTCTTCTTTTTCACTTGCACCTAAAAAAAATTAAAATCTGATGTAATGGGACAGCAGCTTTGGAAATGCCATTTTATATGAAAGTTTGAGCTTTGTTGCATATATATGAGTCATGGCACAACAGTGGTAGAACATGCAGAACGGTAACTGCTGAAGAAACAGTGACTGTTACATTCTAGAATAAGCATTATCCTATAAACATCTGATATGGGAACATTCTGCTATTAAAATACAGCAGAACAAGAACCCAGCAGAGATGTACAGGTTAAGCTAATAATCTGGTAGAAATTCTTAATGGAAAAACCCAACACATTAGAAACTTTCCAAATTTTGTAATTCTAAAGGAATATACATCCTGAAAGTACATATACACAAGGGTGAGAGTAAGTCCACAATTTTTTTAGTTCAATGGAAAAGGCAGCCAAAAAAGTTTAGCAACCTTGGAATCTCACCTGTCTGTACTCAAATATTAGACAGAAATCTTGTGAAGCATACTCCACCACTTAGACTCATTTTATTAAACTCTAAAATATCCATGACAAGTTTCAAGAGAATTAATTCAGAGTAACCTGTAGGTGGTAGGAGTTGCACTAAACAAATCCTACTGTAAGTTTTTATTAAAGAGAAAAATAAAACTTTGAACATGCTGCATGCTTAAAATCAACTGTACAGAGCAGAACAGTTTCAATAATATATTAAATCTAAGCTAGTTTTATTTATTTATTCCTTTGCGTGAATCAGTAAGGTAAAAACATTGTAACATCTGAAATTGAGCTTTCACACTGACCTCCTCTGTCTGATCCGATTCTGATAAGGATTCTGACGATAAAGGTCCGTCACCACGATCAGCCTTCTTCCTTTTCCTGTGATGATTTTTGCCATCCTACATAAAGTATTTGTGAGTAATCTTAGGCCTTTCAGATTTCATAAAACTTCTGCTTAAAAATTATATTGAAATATTATTTGTAAGTTATGAAATATTTTTAAATATTGTATGCATTAAACTAATTACTCATCATCAGCAAATTATCCTACTGTTATAGTACTTTTAGTGGAAATATCATTTTCTGTGTATTGCTTTCTTTTGTTACCAAAATAGAGCAACTTTTTAAGAGTGAAATAACAGTACAATATAGTCTCTTATTTTAAATAAAAACACACAAAGGAACAAGCATTTTAAAATAAATGTTTCATCATTTTCAAATACTACTGAGGAAATGAAGATTTCTCAATATGCGCAAACACTGCAGCTTCAGACTCTTGCTCTGGTGATAAACGAAAAAGCTCCTTCCTATATGTGTCCAGCCTATCCCTGCCAGCTGTACCTTCAACACTTTATATAAATAATTTCAGTATATTTAAAGAGCAGCCTTAAAAAAATAAAATAAAATGTTTATAATTTAGATGCATGAGATTGCTCTGACGAGGCAGGTATTTTGTTTTTCTTCCCCTTTCTTAGGCCAGCTTTGCTCTGGACTAGGCAAGGTGCTCCTAAGACTGAAGCTACTCTCTTCCATTCCATTTCTAAGGCCAGAAACTGTAAAAATTCTTATTAATCATATTTTTGAATGGTGAAATTACACATCTCAGCTATCCTATTTAGTCTATTATAGGTACCACAATCCTTTCCCAAAAGTACTCATAATGTAGCCCATCTGAGAGGGCATCTTAAGATCAGGAAGACCTCTAACCCCCAAAAGCCCTTTGCTTTCAGAAGAGGTGTGAAAGTAGCAATACAGCTTAACTGAGATTAAGGGGCTATAGTAGGCACTTGCTCTTTGAGGAGAAGATAGGCAAAAGGAGTTGGTGGGAAACGGAAACAGTGAAATAGAAGCAGAGCGAGGAAAAAAAACCAAACAAGTTTGTCTTATGCAATGCAGATTTTATACATCAAACCCAACACTGCTGACTGTAGTAGCAGAGAGCAATGTGTCAAGAAAGGTAACTGGAGAGAAAGACTAGGATTGACACTAAAAGCTTTGTTAGTTTACACACAGAAATAAATACAATTTAAGTCAATGAGATTACTGGCATTTAACATAACTGAAGGAGGAAAGTCCTCAGATGTGTGTACAAAATGGGTGAGGTGTCAGGAAGGAGGGTGTGATTTCATGCTCAAAGATAGAATTTTGCTTAAGCTAATAAAAATTTCTCTATAATTTTTCAAAACTGACATAAGTAAAATATATCATTATAACTACATTTAGATAAAAATATCCTCTGCTTGACGTTACTTCATTGACAATATCAAACCAGGCACGCCACTGAAATATCATACATATTTTTAGCTCAATGTGACTGTTAAAGATAACCCCAAAATACTAGAATGCCACTGATCTATTACAGCAGATTAGATACTTACTTTATTTAGCTTCATGACAAAAACAGATCCAGCAGTTTCCACTGCCAAAAATTACTAAAACAGGAGTTGAACCCACCTAAAAGTCTATCTCAAACTGGGGGCACTGAATGCCTTCTGATTGTCTAGTTTAGGATGGAAAATTTCCATAGGTGTAAACTGAAGCATTCAATTAAAAAAAAAAAAAAAAGAAAAAAAGAGAGATCCATTGTGTATGTAAAATGAAGTTCTGATGCAAGTATTTCAAAAGTAAAACTATACCTTCTCTTTTTCATGATCTTCCTTTGACCTCTTCTTTTTTGTGTTGTCCTAAGTAAGTAGAAAGAAAAACATCCACCATGATAAAATTATTTCAGCAAAAATGCAGAAATCCCAACAGCAGCCTGACCCATTGTCTTTTTCTGTATATCAAAGGCTGCTCTTCAAAGCTCTTCTTTTTAACTTGAAGTTAACAGGACCAATAAGAAAAAGCCATAATTTTGATGGCAGCTGCTAATTTCCTGAACAAGCAGCGTGAAAAGGTCTCTATGGAATCAAGTAACAGAGTATTTGCTCAGAGCAGTACACCTAGACAGCCTCTGGAAAGGATGCCAGCTATCACTCATGTCACCTCTAACTCCTCTAACACCTAGCAGTCTGGAGTCCGTCCATGCTCATCTCAGCTGATCAGACAGTGGGTAAGCACAGATTACCATGGAGTTCTCCATCTTCCAATTTCAGAAGTAAGCGCATCTCTATGTCCCTTTATGTAGTAAATGTTTTCCAACTGCCATTAGCACAAATTCATAGGTGTGTGCAAACAGCGATTCATCAGATTTTATACCATGCTGAATTAGGCACTCCAGTGAAATTCCAGTGAAATGCCAGTCTCAACACAGTATATTATTATTACTTAGGGAAGAAGTACAATTACTGTCCCCTAACACAGAAAAATGCTATCGGAACAGACTGCCTCATGTATCTTCTCCACTTTTTTGTTCATTCAGTAAGCCCGTGCACGTACACTGCTCTACTTTCTTTTAAGTAAGTATAAGAAAAACCTTTTAATTAAATATTTGTGAGAGGCTGAGTGCTCCAACAGGAAACTACTCAGTCCACAGATACCTACTTAGAAAGGCAGTATTCTGGCCACTGATTCCCTGCAATATCTATTTTCACAGATGGTGTTCAATTAAATAGCATATTGCCAAGAACATCACAGAACATTTTAATTTTTTGAAGTGCTAATGCATTGTTAAAACTAAACATTTGGGCAGCACTAAAGCTGCATATGTCTGAATTCAGAAAAATAAATAAAAAATGATGGAATAACATGTTTATTTTCTAAAGATCAAATATTTTCTGCCAGACATCATGGATGGTAGAGATACATTCCTGATCACATCTGGAACATACAAGCACAGCTCAGCTACATTAAGAATGCATGTCTTTGAATATGGAAGATAAAAATCACGAAATGTGAAAGTCAGAAATGTTTGTCTTTATAACACAGATCAGGAAAACTTCCTGAGGGTAACACGTGCTTATTTACCTTGCAGTCTGACTCAGATTCAGAAGTTGAGCTTGCTGAAGATTTCCGTGAGGAGCGATACTTCTTTTTCCTTTTCTTCTTCCCTTGCTTCTTATCCTATCCACAAATGTTTTAGGAAAAAAGAAAAAGACAACCCTGAATTTATTTTCACTAGCTATTAAAGACTTGCGTCAAATGTAAAGAACAGGGAACACCAAATTCCTACATATTACCAGGTTCTCTTGAGGAATAAAGTATGCTACAATCGATTCCTTTAGTGGAGGACATTCATAACTCTTATGCATTGAAGAAAAAAAAAAAAAAAAAAGGAGTAATCTGGTGTAAAATTCAAGTTCTCCAGATTCTGTTTATCATTTAGATGTGTGCTATAGAACCCGACTAGCTGTAACAAAGATTTTTGCTAAACTAGTAAAAATGGTTGTTTGCATTGTTTTGATTAGATGAGGGGATTCTACTGAAAAAGCACACAATTTAATGTTAACACAGAAATGGATCCAGATTACAAGCTAGCCAGCCAAAATTTATACTGTTCATGAAGTTCTTAAACAGATATGTATCTAAAATTCACAACTCTATTATATGTACCAAATGCACCAAAATTAAATAGTTTTATGCAAACCAAGCCATCAAGCAATATTCTAAAATATATTGCCAAAACCTGTGTTCAGTAAGTCTCATGAACAAGAGTGAGCTGGTATTTAATCCAATTTTTTGTACGAAATATTCTTTGACATAAAAAATGGATGCCACAGTGCAATCCATTTCCTATCTGTTCAATACATTACAATTATTTTTTCTCTTTTTCTAGAAAGGAAAGCCTAAAAGCCTCATTCTGATCGCTGTCTAATTCCATGTTACAGTCATTTTTTGTTTGCTTTTTATCTGGTAATACTGGTTCACATATGTCACAAAAGATTGCATAAGGAAGTTGCTTTCAGCATCTGTAGCATTCGTGATACTTTGCAAGCCTTCACAGCAAGATGCCAATGCTAATATTCCATTTCTTGATCAAAGACCTTAGGTCTGTTAACAGTGGTTTGATAATTCAGAACTGCTGACACTATGCTAGATCCAAAGAATATCTCAAGACCAGAAGTGTCTCTTCCTAAAAGTATGTAAATCTACTCAGTTTTAATTTACAGGGACTTCAGAGTATTGTGCATTAGTCTGGTTTGCAACAAATAATTTTGCAATAAATCTCAGGTTCTACAGATAAAACAGATTAACATGTGCAGTCATGAGTGTTTACCTTCATTCCATAATGAACTATAGTATCACCCTTGTAAGTGCAACTTTAGTGACTGCTCAAGTCGGTGAATAGTATGCAAAGTTAAACAAGTACTGGCCACCATTTCAGTGACCTGGATATATTCGTTAAAATGTTTACTTATTTTCAGTCACATCTTCCATGTTCAAAACAGCAATCCCAAGTATTTCCTCCATGAATGATGGAGGAATTCTCTTAACAGCCAAGAAAGAACACAACTCCTCAGTTAAGCTCCCAGCATGCTGAGAACAATACAAAGGTAAAATTTCACTGAAAATACAAAACATGTTAGATCCTAGTAATTGAGTTCTTACCTCATCTTCTGAATCAGATGCACTGCTGGAAGAATCAGAGCTTGATGAAGAAGAGGAAGATGAAGACAACTTGACCAAACACAACAAAAAGTGAAGCTTGTGAGATGCAGCATTTTGTCTAGTAAGTAAGTAAAAGTCCATCCAAACACCTCCTCTAAAATCCCTTCATTTGTAAAGTATTATCAATAAAATTTTACTTTCAAGAAGCTGGTCTCACAGAGATTTTCTTAAACTGTAAAAAGTGACTTTTTATATTTTTCACGTAATAACGTGTGTTTAATGCTTTCCCTCCCCACCCACCTTCCTTTAAGCAAAAGTAAACTTCTCCTTTTACAGAATAATCCACCTCCCTCAAAGAAAAATCAGGCAATTTAACATCCAAATTCAAAATTAAAGCTATACCCTTCTTTCCAAGACAACTTAAGTGGCAAATAGGAACAATCCCAAAGCAAAAAAGACTCAGAAAACTGAAAATTTTGCTCACCCTACTAGATTTCTTCTTTTCCTTTTTCTTTTTCTTAAAAATAGAATAAAACAATTGTTATTTTGGCATCACATTCTTTTGTTGTGCATTTAGGTTTATGTAATTTGATGCTGGCCTTTCAAATGTATTTATGGCATTTTGTATTGCCAGCATTAATGACAAAACCAGTTCCAACCATAAACTTGTATTAAACTGAAAATAACTTACCTCCTTCTTTTTGGAGGAACTCTCACTTCCACCCAGTAATTTCTCCCTGTGTTTTTCCAGTTCTTTCTTCCAATTCTGAAAACAAACCCAAGCAAAAACAGTGACATGACTGTTATTTCCAAACGGCTTTTTAAAAGAACTTTTCCAAAATCCTGTCCTTTACCTGAAGTTATACAGTTTTCATAAAACCCACAGAAAATAAACAACCTGTAGAATTAACCATGGCTATGATGCATTTGATGTTAGCGAAGATTAATATTCATCCAGTTATCATCTTAGTTCACACCTTAATGTTCAAGTTATTTGGGTTTAAGAGATGGTCATTTATCTTGAAGCTCATCAATTTTGCTGTTTGTGGCCTTGTATCATGGTGTTCTTGTTGGAGCACTGAAGCAAGGTGGGACCAGAAATATGGGTGTTCTGTCTAAGTTTTAAAATTGCCTGAAGCAAAATCTCCAGACAAATTCTCCTGGCCCTTATTCATTCCATGGGTGTCTCTAGTGTCTGTTCTGGGCCTTGTCAGTGTCAACAACGACTAGAATACTGAATTATTATGCACATCTTCATAGAAATGCTCTTATTTTTGTTAGGCCAAGCACCCTGCCCAGATAAGTGTCTCCTTTGATTCCTTCTTTTCAGCCCCTCACAAACTCTCTAGGTCTACCTGACATTCCTCTTTCAAGGGCTCTGAAACATCCAAGACCCCATCATACTGAAAGTCTGCTAGCTTGAATCTGCTATTCCTGCTTCCTGTGTCAGAGACGTGCTTCCTTCTTTATTATTATCATTATTATTATTCTTTCCTCACAATTGAGCCGTACTGGTATTGTATTGGCAAAGCAATGATAACCCACATATTGTGCAGAAGGGAAAAAATAACAGGAATTAAGTAGGATTATACATGTGCAATGCAATATGATACACAGAACCCTCAGTCAGCATACTGTGAATTAGCTAGACAGTGCTGCTGAAAGATGTGGCAGATTAGCCAGGATATAGCGCTGCACGTAATGTGTTTTCATGATCCAAGGCAGTATCTGCAGGGTTTGGCAGCAGGTTGTGTACTGTTAACCTGGAGCTACCTAAGGAGTCTCTGACAGCAGCCTGTGCTTTATTAGGGATGTATAAACAGATTGTGCAAATGGTTTTTTTTTTTTTTTTTGAAGAACATAAAAGCACAACATCTGTCAGTAAACTAGGAGAGACGGCACCACATTCAGAGACTTGTAACCCTTTCTGCCATCGAGAGATTTGTGCTTAGGAGCTTTAGGAAGAACTCATGGCCACTTTGTGGTTCCCTGCAACTCTTCCAACCCTTCTGCCATGCTGAAAATCTGCTACCTTCTAAGCACGCCATTGTCAATTATTTTATAATAAGGCAAAGGAAAAAGCAGGAAAGGGACATGATAAAATACCAAACCAAACTCACAGAGCACAAAACAACTGATCCCCTCTGAATAGCATCCCATGACCCTCCAAATATTGGTGTAACTTCTTAGGCAAAAAGGTATAATGAGCAGAAGCACCATGCCCTTTCAGTAACAGAGGAGGAGCACTATTTACTTCAGCCAGAAACTCTCACACAATGATGAAGACTACTGCTTGAAGCTTATCCCAAGATACCAGAATTCAAGAAGGGAAGAGAACAGTTAAACTCATCATATATTAATTTCTTCTTATGTATACAACAGGAGTTATACATGAAACTTTCTTAACAGCATGCTGATCTCCAGTTGTGTACTGAACACAAGTATCAGAATAGCTCCACAGAAAGGAACCTGCACAGTGTGTAATCAGCTTAGGATGAGAAAGAAGTGTTTCACAGGTCTATCTGGATATTCAAGGCCATTCTTTGTGCCTTCTCCAATGTCAATATTACATGTACATTCCTTGCCAATGAAGTCTGTTTCCAGTAATACACCTCTTTTCAATATACTTGGATTGTGTGACCTTAAACAAGTGAAGATTAGCACAACAGACTTGGGTTTATCACACTAGAAAATGCATGAGTCTTATTTATTAATGTAAACATATGCATTTGTCTAACTATATTAAAATTTATAAAGTTCACATTTTCTTCAGCAGCATTTCTCAAAAGTTTTTATACAGTGTTTCTCCAAATCACAAGTAGCTCTTCATTGGCTAATGGGTAACCTTAAAATTCAATACAAACAAAATAAAACATTCACTCGTTACAAGGTTGAGTGAAGTGAAATGTTATGGGTACTTGGTGCTGTTAATGATAAGGCAGGAAAAGTAGCATATAAGATAAGACGGATTGAGTATTAACATACTAACAACATTACCAACCTCGTTCATTTTTTCTTCAAACTCAGCCAAAGCCCTGGATCCTTTCTTTTTCTTTTCTAGTTGTTCTTTCACTTCTTCCCTACATAAAAAAGGATAATAGATCAGAGTTGTATTTTCACAGTTAAAAATACCTTCTTCAGCGTCTAACTTTCTGAAGTTTTTTTGAAGTTTAGCTTTGGCGGAACTTCCAACAGAAAAAAGAATGAAAGCACCTTAGATGTTATGAGTAAATTATTACGGTTAGGTTACCATAAGTATGGCAGCTAAATCCCTCTGCAGGATCTAAAGCTAACTTTGCAATTAGGTAAATTGTGCTCTAATTTCTTATGAGGGGAGGTAAAATGGACTGAACATAAAGCGAGTTGTTGATAATATCTTAAAGTGATTTTGTTGGGTGTGGTAGACTATGTTCTAAGAATATACCAGCAAAACCTTCTTCTAGAGATTACTTTGTTATAAAATTGAATACATCTGCAGGCTTTAAGTATTAGGATTCATCGAAGAGGTAACGTAACCAACATTTTCCTCTTCTGAGAGACTGTAGCCAAAATATTTGAAGACAAATGAGAAATATGTATTTCAAAATGAATTAATAATTTTTAAAAGAGGAGGTTGAATACATATTTAGAAAAGAAAATCTTGGCCAGAGCCAAGGGACCTTTCAAAATGTATTATTGTGTATTCTGGGGAGGAGATACGGTAACCGTGTCATCTCAAAAACAGAGGACAAATCTTGCACTCAGAAGGTCAGACAGGCAGACGGATATTGCCACTTACCACGTTGGTCTTGGCCTGTTCAAGTAGTCTTGTATTGTTGGTCCTGAATTTTGGGCAGGACCTCGTGCTCTGGCCATAGCTATGGGATTCATGTAAGCCTTGAATATGGAACAACAAGAAACATAACATTCATCAGCTGCACTATGTTACCAAAATCTGTCTTTGTTGTTCTTCACACAACCTTTTTCTCACTCGCTGAAAAACACTTTTAACTTGTTTCTAAAAATACAGTATTTAACTAAACCAGGCCGATGCAGCCTGACAGAAAGACCCTGGAAAGTGCTTTCAATTTGAGTTATACTGTGGTGGAATGAACTCATCCACAAAAAGACCCTGCTCTTTACAGCACTTTACAGCAATTCCCCTCCTTGAGCAATGATTTTGCAAACCGAGTACAGCATCATGATTGCTGAAATATTCTTCCTTGGGATATGGAAAGTGTGATTTAATTTTAGCTCTTATTTTCTGGGACAGCTGATACTTAGGCCTTTAAAATTCTGCTCAAAATTGATGACAGTAGATTCAACACATTCTGGATAAAATAATGACACCCCACAAGACCCTTGCTGTAACACCAAAACAAGCAAGTGGTGCTGCTCTGCTACGATTATGCATATATGAAACCTCTGAGACTTAGTGCTATTTTAACAAAAACATAAAAATAAAAATCAATTTTATGAGGTATTCCATCCTTCAGACCCAGGCATTCTCTTCATATTCACTCTAAAAACATGATTTCTAAATTCACCTTTTATAACCTGTTAAAATCCATACTCCATCTCAGCAATTACTGAAAGAAATCTAAGCTAACAAATAATTATTCAATTTTTATTATGCCAAAAATACTTTGCTCACGCGAAAGGGAGGTACATATCTTCCCTTGTCTCCTGGACATTTATCACTATGTCATCCCGATGCTTCACAATTACTTTTGCAAAACATGAGACAAAGCGCTCTTACTGTCCACAGTTTGGAGATGATAAAAAATAGTCCAAATAATGACTGGCTTTGGTTGCCCAATCTGAGACCAAATATGTTTATCTGTGTATTTTGAAGAGTTCTTTGCATTGTGCAGTCTCCAGCCTCATTCACTACTCCCAACACGAGTCAGGGACCCTGCAGACGAGGCTCTTATGGGCACTGCCTTTGCTCACCCCTGAAGCACGGAGCAGCTGCCGCCTCCCCTTTTATTCTCCCCACAACAGAAGCAGTGGCCCCAGCGGTGCTGGATTTCAGGACTGGACGGTGAGCAGGGGGGTGGCCTCTGGGTGCTCAGGCTACGTTTGGCCCAGGGACAGGGCGGCAGCTGGAGGGAAACAATGCCTACACTGGTTTGGGTCACGGTCCTTTGGATGGACCACGCTGAAGCAAGCAGAAGGACCCTTTCGAGCGGACCCTTTCTTGACTCAAGTTTGCAACTCTGAGGATGACATTTGCTGCCACTTCTTGGGGTGCTGTTTTTTTAATTCACACAGAAAGGTTAACTAACACAGGCCAATAAATGCTAAGCTTGTCCATTTAAACGGGTTTAATCTCAGCTCAGCACCTTCTTTTGCAGCCAGGTGGATGCGTGCACTCAAGTAGTTATAGCACTTGAAGATATGTATTCACATTTTTAACTCTAGCATTTGATTGTATTTCAAATTGATAAATGAGTAGAAAACCTGCACCTGAATTAAGCTTCTTCTGAGTTGAAAAGGAGTTCCTTTAGCAATGCAGGAAAGCAATATTTGAACACTGTTTACATTAAACAACGATAATTTCAGTGCACCAGGAACAGTAGAGGAGATGACAAATTTAATTCATGACTTGGCTTACTACAATGAGCAAACTGAGTCAACTCTTTTTGGTTACCACTCAGGAATTTTTACCTGAAAGCTCTAGCTTCTTACATAATTATTACTCCTAAAAACAACATTTCTTGCTGTTCTTAAATAAAAATTAGCTGGTTTCTTACCTGAACTAACCTGAAATGAAAATAAATCTCTCTCTACCTGCAGAAGAGGCTACAACTGCCATATGCTGGTTTTCTACTTCCTCAAATTGATTCCTGATAGTTAGCTAGCAAGCTTCCTCCATTCAGTGGCACACTTTCTTTTAACTTTCCAGCAGCATAATGACTGAATACTGCTCTATATCCCCAAATTAGGAAACGTATGTCTTAAAATGTTCCTGTAATTTCAAGCAGGTTTATTTACGAAGAATTATTTTATCAATAAACATTTCTTAGAAGTATTTACACTACCTTGCCAAACTGAATTTCACTAGCCAGAGAGTGTACAGAAATGCACCCTCCATGAAGAAAGTGCTGGTCTGCACATTCATTTTCTTCTTCTGGCAGTTTGCTCTAACAGTTATTAAAAGATGTTTTATAGCTTTCATGCTCATGAAAAGCACAGGACACCTACAGTTGGCTGGCAATACAACCTATTATTGCCTTGCAAGTATCCTGCAGATGTGACAAAAAAACAACTTATTTTCCTTCTCCAAAGAGCCAAAACGGTGGCAGCTTTAAGAAGGGCCAAAGGAAAGAAGTAACAAGTGGAAAGCTCTACAATGACAGAAGAGAAGCAAGGGGCCCTATATCATAACTTGTCTGTACTAGCACCCATCATGGCATAACGAACCTTTATTATGCCATATTTTATAGGAATATAAAGATTTGCTGGCATTGGTAGGCACATCCCCACTGTACAACTAAAAAAACTAAGCATAAGTAGACACCCAAATACAGCCCAAAACATTACAAGAGGGCAATGCATTTTAAGCACAGGCCAGGCCTTGCAGTCTAACACTGTCACCTCTTTCCCAGTAGACCCCATTATTTTGGTGCCTCAATAAAGTAATCAAAGGCACTCAGTTATCCATTTGGATAATGTTTATGTCCATCTCGTCTATTACATGTTGTTCCATCAGGATAAGCAAAGACATCTGCCCGAATAGATCTGACTACAAACTTATAGCATATACTAGAAACAAAGAAAGGGGAAAAACAAAAGTCTCGTGACTTATTTTTCATCATAAAACTCATCAATTGTAAATTTGTACTTTATAATGCCTAAGTAAAAGATAAGTATAAGGTGAATAACTTGTAGGAACAAATTTAAAGGAAAAGGAGAGATGAATGCAGTAACAATGCAGAATTAAGCTCTGCAATCGGGTGTATTTTTGGCCTTCTGACCACAGGCTCAAGGTTAGCAGAGCGCTGCGTAAAGCTAATTTCAATCGCTCAGGTACAGCTAAATGCCAAGTGTCGGGAAATATCGTTTAGTGACTATCAGAATTACTTCAGCAGATGCGGTAACTCCCACTGGGAACACTTAATTTTTGTCAGGACTAGGCCAGCGTCTCAATCATCTGTACCTAACAGATGACAAAATACGCATCAGGCACGACCGCTGCTGGATTTGACGAGGCGATCAGCGGCTCCCTCACGGGAACCGCAGGCCTGCGCCTGCCCCAGCCCTAGGGGCCGCCCCAGGCCCCGCACAGGCCAGCCCCGGGCCCCTCTCCCCGAGCTCCCCGGGCGGGTCTCCAGGGCCCGGCCGCCTTCGCCGCCTGGCCAGGGCCGGGCACCACCGCGCTGGCGGCCCGGGGGCTTCCCGCCCCCCCCACGCGTGTAACCGGGCAGCCCTCGAGTGCCTCCCGCCC
>VXAA01002411.1:74618-141055 GCA_013399115.1 Anseranas semipalmata
GGCGAGGCCTCGCAGCGGCGGTGCCGCGGGCGGGCGCGGACGGGGACAGCGAGCCCCGAGCGCCGGGAGGGGAGCGGGGCCTGGCTGGGGGTAGACCTGAGGTGAAATTGAAATGTCGGGGTGCGTTTGTAGCCTGGGGTGCGGAACATGGGACGCCCGCCTGGAATAAACGTCTAAGGAGAGGAAAGGGTGCTGTCGTGAGGGTTCTTTTCCTCCCCTTGGCCTACCTACTGGTCACTTACAGGTGTCACTTCTTTTCTGTTTTCTGTAGATGCATACGCTAAGGTGTAATGAAATGGCAGCCTGTCCTCGCATAGAATTCAATGAAATGGGGCTCTGTTTGCCAAAACAAAGGAAAAAAAAAGGGGGGGTGCTGGTGCTTAATCATCATTTATTAGCTACCAGCATCCCTAGCAAACCAGGGAACACTGTATATTGATGAGTTAGGTTAATGCAAGTGCTAGGAGAAGTCTGGGAGTTACTGGCATCTCCTCACCCAGAATTTCAAATGTCTTTTTCTTGAAAGGTTACCATTAAAAATTACTGCATCTTAGATACGGCTTTGTAAAAATGAAGACAAGTAATCACATTGGTACTTTAATCGTGAGTTTTGTTTTTGAAACAGCGTTGTGGTTGATCAGATCAGATTGTGTTGATCTATCTAGCAATAGCTGGAAAAAATGGTGAGCCCATGGGAACGGGTGACACAAAGTTATTTAGTGAAACCACAAGTGGGCTATGAGGAGCTAGAAGAAAGCTAACGAGTTGAATACACCAGAATTGCAAGGAAGATTTTCTCAGTTGCGAAGAAAATTTACTGTTGAAAATTGCAAGATAATGCAGAAGGGAAGGGAGAGCTTCAGCTCCTCAGAGCACAGTTGCTATATCCTAACGTACGGATAACTACATCAGAAACACACCAGGCAGAAGTTCTTACTGAGCTGTCTGCGATGCCCAAGAAGTACATCAAAGACACAAGCAACAAACTCCAGTAAAATGTACACATGACAGGAGACTGAAAGATGCCTTTGTTTACAGAAGGGAAAAAAAAAGCAACACAACCGATAGGTGTAAAATGATGAAAGATACAGATATTGTAAATCTTGCTTTGTATCAGTAGCTGGCAGACGAATGATAGAAAAAGACAACACATTTAAGTCTTTTAAAATGAACGTTTGCTTCTATGGTGCTAATAAGCATGTGGTATCTAGTGTCATTAGATAATTTTGAGGTGAAGAGATGAGAACATTTATGTTAATAATGAGAACAGTAACACTTGTGCTTATTTCTCTGTAGTATTTTGCTTAATGGATTTTTTATAATTTTATTTCTCTTCCAAAATTGAGTTTTATGAGCCTTATGTATCTCACCCTCTCACAGATGAGGGCTAGGAAGAAAATTCCCGTACGAAGAGTTCGTTCCATAGATGTCCACAGACTGCTGGAGTTTCTCCTGTGCTAGCTGAACACTATCAGAGATAAGACACTGGACAGTCTCCAGATCTGTACGGAAGCTCTTGTTTAATCTGTTAAATATTTCTGTGATTTTTCCATTTTTTTCAGCATGTGCTAGCTGTGGCTAATGTGGGTACCTATGATGGTGACTGTTCTTCTTGGACAGAGGCCTTTCTGCAGCTGATGATGTCTCTTGGTGGACTACCACTGCGTCTTCTTATGAAGTGCTTAAAGGATAATTTGGAATGTCACATGATGTAAAGGTAGTTGGTTTTATTTAATGTTGCATCGCATCTCAAGTGTATATAAGTGTTTTATTATGGGCTTTCACGGCTTCTTGTAGTTTCTAGGGGCAGTACAAAGTTTTGGTTTTAAGTTATAAAATCCTTTGTGGTCTGGGGGTCTGGTTAGCTTTGCAGTCATTTCTGTCTTGAGCTTTCATGCAGAAGTGGAAATCTGTTTGGATGCTTCAGCTAATAGCTGTTAGATTCTGGTGGCTCATTTGAGGCCTTGTTGGTAGAAACTGCTTTCATCCTGCTCTAAAGAGCGCTTAATGGCCTTTGCAATAAGCTGACACTATCTGAGTTGTTTTGCTGTGGTGGTTTTTTGATTGGTTAGGAGTGAAGACAGAAAACATGCATCTGGTTTTAGAGTTTGATGATACGTTGTTTTTGTGTTTGCCTCAAAACATGTACTTTTACCATTTCTATGCATTCAGAAATGTTACTAGTCGTATTTGTAGCCAATCAACAAAAAACAGTCAATCAATGAAGTGTGTTCTTTAAAGACAGAAGATGAAAATAGCAGAATCTTTAGGAAGACACAAATACTACGTGCCTTAGTACAACAGTTGGATCGAATAACAATTTGGGGAAAATAAAGCATTTCATGAATGACTGGGAGCCAGCATAGCAGAATTAAAGCACAATTTGCCTAGCAAAGTTAACCTAACAAAGAAGATTTCAGTAAAGACAAACCAGTGCTGAACTGAATGGCCTTCATATCAATTGCAACAATTTAATGCTTTAATTTAATTCTTTGAAAGAAAAAGTGACCACTTAAAATTTTTTATGGAATTCATCCTAAGGAAGCAAGAAAATAATTCAGAAATGAGGACAAATGAGGTAAGATTTTTATAAAAGTAAAGGTGTATGGTGAGATGCTTGAAAGGGTGTGAATGTGCTTATGTTTCGGTGTCTGGTTTTGTGTGTAGGTTTGTTTATTTTCTGTAATAGCCAGGGTGTTAAGGAAAACACTTGCAAACAGAAAAACTAGAAAACAATGTTGCTATTTTTCTGTATTTTAATATACAATACTTACTGCATTTGTATTCATTTTACATTTTTAGATAAAAGAAAAATATAGCTAGAAAAGTGAAGTAAACTTCAAGAAAGCAGTTTTAAATACAAAACTAATTTCTTGCCTTTTTACTTTCCAGAAATTTGGGAACAACTAAACAGAACTTGGCACCATGAAAATTTTTACTATATTGATTTTCATACTGAACCCTCAGCACCCAACAATAAATACACAACTTTGCTTTTCTTGCACTGCCAGCAGCAAAACGTTCAGTTCCAAAGGACTGTAATTCTGATATAATACAACATTGATAACCTTCTGTGTGCCTTAATTTAACTTTGCTGTATTGACACATGAGTATTTTTGCAGTCCACCGTCTTTACAAACTTGTAAAAGCTAAAGAATATGTTATATGGTAAGGTGCATGCTTGAAAGAGTATGCTCCGATGAACTTCAATGCAGTCGATGTAAAGTAGCCCCAGTTGAGGGTGTTCCTAAAGCAGAAAGCCTCATAGAGTGAAATTTGGGACACAGAGCAGGCATGCAGTTAGATCAAAGGGCTTTGTTTGAAAGCTTGCAAAGAGAGCTCTAGAGTTTCCAGAGTATTTGCATTATTTCCCAGCCATTCTGTACAGCAGAGACATAGTTTTTTTCCAATGCGTATATGGTAATCAGCAGCTGTGCAAGAAGAGGAGAGAGGCTGCAAGATTTCATGTACAGCAATGGTGCCATATTTTTATATACCACAGTTTGCATTTTGTAGCCCCTTGATGTAATATTTATGAGCAAAAGGTAAACCAGCATATTTAAGTAACAATTCAAGAAATCACTGTTACATTTTTCTGTACCTCTGTAGGTGATACTGTGTTTCACACATAGGTGATTTTAATGCTGAACCAAAAGAATGTAAAGAACACTGAGTAGTAATTATTAAGCACACAGAATAAAAATAATGATGCACCTTTAAAAGAAACAGTAACACACGCACCTTTTCATGTTTGTACCCTGATTAAAAGAACATCATGAATTTCAAGTATGAAGTGATACAGTGAAATCATGTCCTGTGAATAGGTATCAATGGTAGTCTAGGTAGTACAGTTTGCACCATTAGGTAACTTTCCACCTTGCAAAATAAAATCCTACTGCATATGTAGGTAAAGTGACTTGAAACGCTAAAACTCTAGGTGTCAGCTGGTTCGCTGGTGTAAGTTGATACAATGCTGTAGAAGTCAACAGGACTATGCTGATTTTCACCAGCAAAGTATGTGTCCTAAGGTGAATTAAGAAAAAATATTTGAAACTGCTTTGCATGTTTTCTTTGAATAATCAGATCCTGGACATCTCCAGAGCAAATGATATTACAAAAAGCAAAACCAAAAGAACACAAAAGAAGAACCCAAACAGCATTAAATGCTGTTTTAACTTTTTGAATATTTTTCAGGTTACTTTTTTTTTTTTAATCATACCGAGAAGTAAAGGCACTGAGGCAGATTTTGATTTGATAAAGGATGTCGGCCTGATGTAATATCAATTAATAAAGTTACTCTGGATGTGTCTCAGAAGCTGTCTTCACTGTTTATAGTATTCTGTAAACCTGAAAGCACAAGTTTTAATAACGCCTTTTGGGACTGTAACTTATCTTGCAGATTCCCAAACCAGAATCCCATAAGGGTTACAAACAGGCTTAACTTTATACAATTCTGTTAACTTCAGCGGAATTTGTAATATGTAAGTTAGGCACACATGGAGTGTCTGGAGCAGTGAGAAGTGAATCTTATTTCTGATACATTTCTGTACCAGCATCATGCTTTTCTCCACATATTCCCAATGCCACTAAGAAGTGCACTTCCGAACTTTTGAATAAAAAAGTAATGAATAGAAATTTTGAGAGAAATAATACTACTAGAGTTACGATTTTTGTCACACATTACCATTTATATAGTACTCTTGCTGATTTACTAAGCTTAAGTATCTTTATATAGACCTGAGCTGCCTGACATTGACATTTGTAGACTTACAAGGTCAAATTCTTGGTTTAATTTACCTGTAGTCAGTGGAGTTACAACAAGGGTAAATTACAATAAATGATTTAAAATACCTTGAAACCCCAATCCTATTTCATGCAATTGTCCATGCACAAAAACAAATCTAAATTTGCTGCCTTTATGCTTTTGTATAGCCAACAGTCTTTTTTAAAGCCCAGATGGGCAATTTTATTGCTGTAAAAAATGTACTTCAGTTATAAGATGCCACACAGACTTGGCCCCTGGTTTAAGCATCTGGAATTGACAGGTACCTGCTGGAACTACTACAAACAAAATAAAGCCAAAGGCAGCCTATGTAATATTTTCTAATTTTAATTTTTCAGACAATGTTCCCTCACTATGTGTAAAATTAGCTCTACAATAGCATTTCAAAGTAATCTGCTTAATCTTTTACATATTAAAACAAACAAAAAATACCCCAAAGCATAAAAAATACTACATCTGAACACACATACTATTCTAGTTACAAAACTCAAGGTACAGTATGAAGCTTAAAACTTTTTTTTGACTGATCTAGCTTTCTGCCTCTCTATGAAACTAGCTTCACTTCAACAGCCAAAATGTATTCTAAATGCAAATAAACAATTAAGCAGCAAGACTCGACACATTTTTTGGCAACTACCCTTTCACAGGACTAGTGTGTTTTCATATGAAATAATATACTGAATTATAATAGCAATAATTTAGGTTAATGTCAAATAACTTGCAGATAAATGTGTCCACATCTTCAATAAACACTGACCCCATTTCCGGGTGTCTTGGTGCTGTCATTAACCATGTGTCCTCACAACTACAGTCAATTACTAAACAAAAGCCTTTTTCTGCAAATTCTTTTGTGAGCAACTCTACTCAGATGAGTAGCCCCTCTCAGCTCCCTGGGACTGCTCAGGTGAGGCGCAATATTCATGTGTTTGCATACTCAGGCCTTCAGACTGAAGAATATCAAGCTAGTGAGGAATACAAACATACACTGTTACACAGAAAGTAGAAGACAGACATATGGACGAAAGCGCTCAGTGATGCTTTCAGGAGTTATAATATAAACAAAATTTCCAAAGTATACAGTTCAACTTCTAAGACATCATTTTGAAGGTATAATTCTTCTTTAACTAGAGCACTCAAAGACATTATACTTTTAAAGCTGTTCAAAGTAATGCAGCTAAATATTAAATTAAAAATAAAACCCATATGAGATTCAATGGCAGACCACTTAAATGAATTGGAATGAAATGGACCATAAATACATTAATCTGAATGCTTGAAAAGAATTTACAAAGGAATTAAATACTGGAAAGGAAAGAATAAATGGGTGCCTGTGGGCTTGCTTTCAGTGCCAAAAGAAGTACAGCTTTGTGTAGAAAACAGATTCTATCAGAAAAATAAAGGGCGACTTTATATTTTCTCTCCTTTTTTTAAGTATTTTAAAATGCGTTTCTTGTTTTAGCAGAAGTGGCTGCCTTGCCTGTGGAAGGTGCATGGCTAAGATTCCTCAAGACTTATTTAGGCCCTTTTTCCATTGGAACTGGCTCTCATTCCTCAAAAAGCACCACCATAAGGTAAACTCCTTTTGCCCACATTGTTGCAACTGTAAGTGGGTTGTAGGAGAGGAGTTCAATCTCCAGGAAAAGAGATTTTGAACACTGCAGAGAATGACAGCAAGGTTATTAAGCAGTGCCGAATAGAAGATACTGGATTTTATTTGCTGGAATCTAAACTGAGACAACTGATGCATTTAATACCTACCACCAGAGACTGATCCAAATTTTTAGACAGTGCTGACCTACTCTGGTTTTGACCTAGTAATCTAGAGTAATGCTTTTCTATTCAACTTACTATGCACAACAGGAAGGGGAACGGAGGTGGTGGAGGTGAAACACAACAAAAGAAAACAGCTGGAGAACCACTGGGTTGCTAGACATGTAGGGCAAAAAAGGAAAGGACAGACCAACCTCTGCAGTCCCTGCTGCTCACACTTCCACTTCCCTCCCTTCAGCCTCCAATCTCATGACATTGCATCTCTTCTATTATGTTATGATAGGTATTTTCAGTTCAAAATGTGCATGGCAATCAATACTTTCAGATGAGCCCATTGCCACTGAGTTCGTATAAGCCACCTTGTACAGCAATGCATCCACAAACTTCCTGCCAGCATCCAAATTCTGATGTACTTTTTGTTGTAGTCACAACCCATAGTTACACCCACCCTTTGTAGCAACGGACTCCAAGTCCTTGCAAGAAATCATCATGGATTTTGGGTCTTGCTGGAAAAAAATTGCAAAGCACTTTTTCTGTAACAAGTAGTCTGCAGACCCAGGCTTTATTTTGAACTCAGATTTTTTTTTTTTTTTTTTAATTTTGTATTACCAACGACGGGTGACTGAGATACATCATCATCCACCTGGAGTAAAGCACTTTGTCCTTTCCCGCAGTATGCCCAGAATTCACAGTCATCCTTTAGGATGGTGAGAGAGGTCTCCCTAGGGAGTTCTTACTGTACCAATGTTTAAAATGCAAAAATGTCCACTGTCATAGAATCAGTAAGCATACTGTCCCCTCTAGATCCCGTAATGACTTTTCCTCAGGAGAATATACTGGGGTCATGGTCTGTCTGTGCCTAGTACTTGTGGCAGGGCTCTGTACTCACAGCTGTCATAGCATGAGCAAAGGAATGAGCTTGACTGCCTGCATGCACCCATGTCATCTTGAGATTTGGGGACCTTCATATAGGGAAGAGCTGTTTCCTAGTTGCTCTGACTCATGCTGGGAGAAAACCTCTCCCTGGGAACAGTGATCTCTGGGAAGGGGAAGGAAAAGGGGATAAGCAGTAGGAGGCTGGCATTGCTAGTCTTGCTTGTATCCTTTAAAAACTTCTGTATAACAGAAGAATCACTGGCTGCTCTTGTAAATGCACACAGACAGTTGTCCAGGGATCTTCTATACTTATTAAATAATCTCCTGAATCCGAAATTGTTTTGCCTGATCAAACACATTATGTTCAATCTAATCTACCCCTGCTCATGTCTGCTTGAGCCAAAGAGTGTAAAAATAACAAACACTTTGCCATATTCTACTGTATCAATTCCCAGTTCCTAACGAGAAGCGAGGAAAAACTAGAGTACACATCACTGG
The DNA here is from genome assembly GCA_013399115.1 of Anseranas semipalmata. Classification (NCBI taxonomy): domain Eukaryota; kingdom Metazoa; phylum Chordata; class Aves; order Anseriformes; family Anseranatidae; genus Anseranas; species Anseranas semipalmata. Next base: position 82,546 of record VXAA01002411.1, read on the forward strand.
CTGTCTGCAAACTGGGGGGCTGCAGAATCACAAGGTAGTAATTTAGCTCACAGCTTTTTAAGTGGCTGTGCAAGTATCAGCAAGGTCAGCTACAAGTGACAGGTAACCAGGTAAGAGGAAGCAGGGTGCTGGAAGGCTGTTAAGGACTAGGCTCTCCAGGCTACTTTCAGTGTCACAGTAGGATGATCTGGGATAAGGAAAGGAGAGCATGAGCCGCTGGGCGATCTGTCACTATATCTATATCTATTTCTATATTTATATATATCTATATCTATCTATCTATATATTTATATATATTTATATATAGATATAGATATTTCACCAATGCCAGAGAAGTACAGTGTAGAATTAAAGGTTTCCTATTCCTAGAACTGTGAAGTTTGTCTCTGTGCCAAGCCTAGTTGCTCATGTTTAATGGAAGGACCAAAATAAGCCGCTCTGTGCCATCACTTGCCCCGTCACCCATACACATGAACTAAACATAACAAAGTGCTACACAGACCTTGTACTCCTTATTTCTGGAGGTGGTACAACAATAGCTAATGGTAGCTCTTAGGCTGTCACAGCAGCTTGGAATGCTCCATTCCTGCTGTACAACCTATGAAAAGACTCCCTTTTCCCTGGCACATGGTTCTGCAACATTACTTACACTGGGTGTCTAACAGACTTGCTAGGCTCTCAGACTTGCTCCTGCAAGGTAGTGAATCACTTGGACCGATTCAGCCAAATTTGCATGTGGATAATCTCATTAAAATCCAAGTGCTCAAAAACATGCCATTTTGGATTGGCAAAGAATTTTCAATGTGCTGCAGGAGGCAGCTTGTAATGCACAATGATACTTCACACTGTTATTGACTCTCCTGCATTACAGCGATACATTCTCCATGCCTGCAGCTGAACTACAGGTTGTGTCTGCAAGCTGTCTCATCAGCCTTTTTTTTTTTTTTTTTTTATATCTACACAGAAAAATCTCTCGCCTATACAAAATCTTATTTAAAAAGTACAGCTGTTGCTGTCTTGAAAAACTGCACCAGCACTCATGACTTGAGTTAGCACATTAAGTATCTGGAACTAAATTACTGTGCAAGAGCATTGCTTTATCATCTTATGCTTCTGAAAGTGAATGATAGGAGAAAACAAAAAACCTGGAAAAAAAAGTCTTCCCCCTACACTTATACATAACTTTTCCACATATTGAAATTCACTTCCCCAAATTGTCCTGAACTCTCCTAACCTCTACCCATTTTTCCTATCTTTGCACCACTTTGCAATTTTCCTCTCTTACCTAGGTACTCAAAATAGATCCTAACATTCAAGAACATTAAAAAAAACCACAAACATTTATGAAAGGAAGAAGGGTCACTAGAAAATGACAGCTGCCTCCTCCATTTATATGTGGAAGGAACATACAGCAGAGTGTGGCTTCATTCTGAGCATAAAGGAGCAGCACACTGTGCAGCTCAGAGTGCTGGGCATAGCCAGCAGCAGTAAGAAGTACTGGGAAGATTAATAAAATTATATATGATTACTCTAAGGCTGAGGATTCGAATAACATGTCATACGTATGAAACATGGAATAAGAGGAAAGGTTGCATATTACAGTATGTTAATTACAGTCTCTTCAGAAGTAATTGCACGAAGGAAGCTGACAATCAAAGATTTGTGAAAATTCATTTTCCATTTGGTGGCAAAGACAACGCATCTTGGCTGGGTTTAACATGAGCTTGTCAATGGGAGAAAGTATCAGTGTAAACACTAGAAAATTTGTCTGGCATGTGGATGGGTTTAAGGTGCAGAAAGCTAAATAGTGTGGATGCAAATTTAGCATGCTCAAAAATAGACAGTGAGCTTGAGAGCTTTACAGCATATCCATGTAGACATCACCAAACTAAACATTACCAGTTTTCCCTTCTCCTTTCAGTCGAATAGTATAGGTTGCTTTAGTGCAAATGAACATTAAAATGCTAATTAGAATAAGTTCATACCTGGATCCTTCCATAAAACCCTATCAACTTTTCAAAGTCAGTGAAAGAGTATCAGTCTCAATGCATATTTAATACACATTGTTTGTATTTACATTTCCCATTTTATAAATATTCTCCTCTTCCCTTATTGCAAAAATATTTTCCCAATAGTTCCTTAAAATCTCTTTTTTATCTTTACTAATGTCAGTTTTTTTTAAAGGCGGTATCTTTTGCCTGATCTTCTCTGGAAACAATCTACTCTACCACGATCACCAAGTATCAAAATATCCCTGTCAGAATTTCTTCTTGCTTTCTTTAGCCATGCAACTGTCTTATTGACATTGGGCAGGATGAAGCCCACCAATAAATTGTAACACAGATAAAATATTTCATCCGAAGGAAGAAATGCCATATGGTTAGGGCATTTTGGTTTATGTTAGCTGTTCTGCACAGACCTTCAGTGAAGGCTGGAAATTTGCCCTATTTGAATATTGCAGAAGCTCTCAAAGGACTTTGTTTAAGTCAAAGCAAATCCTCCATTAACTTTTACACAAAGCAGCCTTGGGATTTTCTGCCCAGAAGGCAACAAGCTCATCTAAGTATGGTGCTGACTACTTTCAGCTTCCACTGAACACAAAAAGAACTGATGGTGTTCACTTGGCCTTGCAGAATAATTTTTGAGAACAAGTTCCTATTTGATTCAGTTCTGTTTGGGTGACTATCACTGTTTGAATTAAAAACATAATTAGATACATAATTTTAAGCGATTTTTCAAAATGGAAAAGTGTATCAGTTTCAAAGTATAAACACACAATATTTACTATAGCTAAAAGAATGATATTTAGCTAGTTTTTGCAAGAACTTAATGAGCCATTTATGTGCACACTATCTGTGCACACTATTCCTAAATGTATTTAATGGTTCTTATATTGTGTATATATTGCATATCAGTATGCAATACATGCTAAGCTTCAGACTAAAGGGAAGAAATAACACTTGCCAGATGTTTGTCAGTTCATATGTCCACATCTTTCTTCTTTTAATGGCCTAGTTCATTTAAATCAATGAAGAAGCTTCTTCCTGTTTTACAGAAGTTACTGGGATTTGATGGTTACAGATCTGCTCCAGAAACTGGAATTATATTACAGTCATTATCTAACAATTTGCAAAACAAAGAGATATAATAAAATAAATAGGTCACAGATAAAACTCCTATTTGAGTTGCACAGCCTGTTAGACTGTTCAAATTGTAGTCATATTTTTGCACACCTGAACTGTATTTGCACACAAAACTGGATATGATAATGAAATCTGGTAGGCTATAAAATCCCACTTACTTTTCTATAGATTGTTTCTGAATTTTTTCTTCATGGAAAGTAATCTGTATACTCCGATACTTAGTAATCAAAAAGAAGTAAAAGTGATAGCTTATTAACAGTCAGTTACTGAAGATTTCAGTATATAACATGCTATTCTATGTGAATTTAAAAATAAATTTCTTAATTTTTCTCCCACAACTGCAGTTTGGAAAAACATTTTTTTCCTAACATACTAATGTCAACAAAATCACACATTAAGAGAAATGTGAAATCCTGTTAACATCAAGAAAGCTCTTGATATTTAGAAGCAGTTTTGAGGCAATAAAATAAATATGTTAGGTTCCTAAGCTTCTGATCAATTCAAGCTTCAAGCATAAAACAACAGATCACTCTAATAGTCTAGTATCTTCTAATTCACATTGTACATAAAAATCCATCTATTCCTGAAACTATTGCATAAGAAAAATACTAGCAAAGTGGTTCTATAAAACAGAGTTCTTAGAATAAACTTCCGCATTATTCAACTATGTCTTATGCATGGCACATAATTAATTTACATAGACTTTTAAACCAAACTGTGTGGTTTATGATTCATATACATATTTAACAACTGATGTGTTTTCAGTTGTGAGTCAGATAAGTGCTCCAAGTTTGTTGGCTGAAAGACCAAACCAGCATGTTTTCTCTTTATTTTCCATATTAAAATTGGCCTAATACCAGAGAGAATTACCCCTTTGTATAATAAAACATGCTTCTCAAAGACAGTGAGTGAACCTGTGAAAAGTAGCATGGCACAGTATTTTCTTCTTATTCACCAAAACAACCATCAAGTATGAAAACCACGTAAAAGTTATGATGCTGGGTACCATCCCCCATGCAGAAGATGCTCAAATACTACAATTTGCTGTTTCCTTGCATGTAAAAGGCTCCATAAACGTAGCACCAAATTTCAAAATTTTGCAAATGTGATATCCTAAATTTTTGGTCTGTTTTAATACAGAAACAAGAGAGAAAGGTACTCTTAACATTTCCCACAGTAGACTAATGTGCTGAAAAAAATGGAGTGTGGGCACAGCCTACATAGAAATATACACAAACCCTATTTTTAGAATTTTACTTGTCATACAGAAGGCAACATAGGTGTACACAAAACTAAGGTTAAGCGAGGAGGTCCACAAAGAGATTCTTTTTAAATCATCCCTTCTGGGCTGCTGGACTAAAAGAAGCAACACTTGGTAATAGGGGCATAGGAGACACTGGCACTGTGTAGCTACTGAAAAGTTAGAAGAATCTTTTTGGAAATAGCACCCGTGACTGTCACTGAAATCTGTTTTCCATAAGGGTGCTGAAGGACAGGAACTGGAGAGCTAGACCAAGCGTGGGGACTGGGTGAAGAGAGAAAGGGGCTGCTCCAGACATATTGCAGTGGCTCAGCACTTAGCGCTTCACTATCTGGCTTTGGTGATTTTTTTTCCTTGGCTATTGGGTCTGTTTTTCCTGCAGAATTATGTAGCAGTGATAAAAAAACGGTTTTGTGGGAGATGGAAATTGCTCCTTCTGTTACTCAGAACATCCTGTTGTCTAGTGAGAAGAGCACAGTGTCTGGTTGTGGGTGCTCTGGGAGCTATCTATCCTTACTTTTAATGTTTTTTTTTTTGCTATACAGTGGTTTTTAGCTGCTGTTGAACCAGTCCTGTGGAACACATACAGGCATAGTTATTGTTAAGAATTGCACTCTAAAGTGTTATTTAAAGGGTATATGAAGAGCTGTCATCACAGTCTGGCATAAATGTGTCAAGGAGCACTTTTTTCACATGTATAATTCCTACATCCTACAGATACGGCAGTAATGAGTAAAGATACTCAAAGACTACAGCTATTCCAGTAAAATAAAAAGAGCAAGGGCATGGCTTGAGCACAGTCCCACAGTTGTCTCTGTACTGTCTCATTATTAGCATGATTCCCGGCATGCTTTCAGCCAGTGCCAATGCTTTGCCCAGCCAGGGAACAGGCCTCCTCAGTTTACTCGTGTGAGTGAAGCCTCATGGCTTGGCAGGGAACATGGGAGTAAGAGGAAGCCTAAGGCATGTCAGAGAGGGACTACTGCAGTTTCTTCTTGAAAAGATTTTGAAAAGGAGGTCATGTGAAAAGTCCTTGTGCCTTTGAATCCAGTCCCTTGCTACCACAAGGGAAAAAAGATCTTTTCCCTAGCCCTGCCAAGACAGATTTCTTTTTTTGTTCCTGCCATTCCCACTGGAAGGATGTTCCAGAACATGACCATTAATGCAACCTCTTCCAAGCTATTTTCTTGAATACTCCCACTTATAACCTGATCCTATATTACATGACATACAGCACCACGTCGCAGAAGCTCTGCTTCTGATTCCATAGGCCAGCCTGTGCTTTTCTCTGCGTCTCTCCTGAGCTCTACTTCGGATACTACAGTTCAGGAAATTCTGCTCCAGTAGTTAACTTTCTTACGATTTCCATATTCTCATTAGTTCTTGGGCCCACACTAACCTTTGGCTTAAAGTGTTAACTTCCCGCTTTTTGTTTCATCCTAATAAATTGCTTACAATCTGAAATCACATTCTCTTCTAGCCTTTCCTTTGCTAAGCTCAGTACATCACGCTCTTCTACCAGGGAACAGATGCACATCTCTTTCTGAGAGTTTGGAGACTGATTTGAAAGTAACCCTCCCGCCCCCAACATACACTCACACACACACACACACACACACACACGCACACACACACATTTTCACCCTATGTTAGCTCTTGGAGAGCTCTGGGAGAATTCCCTGACAGCTGCTGGAAAGCCACACCAGCTGAATGCCCTGATATAATATGTACGATAGCCTGGCGCTAGGTAAAATATGGAATGTTTCAAAAAGTGCTAAACTGTGTAGAAAACTTTTCACTTTGTTGCTGTGGCAAGATGCTCCTGAATTTTGGCTCTGTTTGTTCTAATTAGTGTTTAAAATTGTTATAAAAGATTTCATTCTGGCCTATCTTTTCCTGTGAATGTCAAAACCTATTCACACTCAGGTCCATTGAACCGTGGAGGAATAGGGCTGGTTCAACACCAGTGCAGTGGGTTGGCAGTTCCCTTTGGATGTAGGAGCGGAGCGAACGACAGAGGCAAGGCCAAGATTAGAGGAGTTAGCTGCCGTGACCGCTCCCTGGCCTTCAGCTTGCCACTTGCGGAGCTTCCAAAATTCTTGTGTTATGCATCTGTATTATCTCTGCGTGTGGATGCCTCGTACATGCTCTTGCCAGGCCTAATTTGCAACTTGCCTGTTCATGCTGGTAGGTTTTGAATAGGTATCATTCTGGGCATGAAGAAAAGCACAGGCCACTGCATGCATGCATGCATGCAAGTGGTCCTTTTAAAACCTGGCCTATTTAAAGCAGGCATAATTTAACCATAAGTCACATGTTTAAGTGTCTAACAGTAAAGAAAAGCTTTATCCAAGAGACCGGTAAGATCCACTCACTATTTTAGCAATGGACCGTGTCCCAGACAGTGCAGATACCTGAAACAGAGTTAACAGTGAAGTCCACCACAACAGCCTGCCTGCCACAGGACTGAGAAACCTGCCAGGGAGACAGCTACAGGTTCCTGTGCCATATCTGGAAAAAATATATTGCTCAACTCAGTGCTAAGGACCTGCTTCTGCCAAGCAAGGTGTGAGTGAGGGTGTAATGCTGGCTCAGTAGCTAGACAAGAAAGATAAAATAGAGATGAGGAAGAGAGTAGCCTAAGGGACTATCACAGGAGTAAGCAAAGTTAGCTGCCTCACTTATCATCAGTTATACTGCAATAATGTATATTTATATTTTCATGGTAAGGACTAACTCACTGGACCAATTTTCCCCCCAAGTCATATCCAGGTAAATGCACTGAAGTCATGCTAGGGAACAGCTTTTATGGATTTAAAATACTTCTTTTTTTCCCAGTACAGTATTAAAAAAATAAAAGTTTCTTTTTAAAACACTGAAAATATATTTTAGTTAAGGTAAAAATACTAAATATAAAATTTATGTAATATTTAAAATAACTGTGCTATGAAGGCATGTGACTTGCTTAGTTATTTTGACATTCAATAACGGCACATTAACTCTAGGGGAGAAGCACGTGCCAGTATACCCACATGGTGGTTTAGGAGAGAAACTTATGCATTCCTGCATAGAAAACGTCTTCTAATAAGTGACATCTGGGAGATTTTGTGACAGTAATGTTCATGCACTTGTGGTGCATGGGGGTGTTGCAGGTAAGGCAGCGCAGTATAGAGCATACAATTCAGCACAAATAAATAACTGTGCTTTTTTACAAGTATAGGATTCTCTGCTTCTAAACTGGAAATATTTTTTTGTGTGTTCCTTTTCAGCTGATAATGAGAACAAGTTAAAAGCACAAACCTGTATTCATTTTCATTGGCTCTGCTCATGTCTTTGAGCTGCATATCAGAAAATTCAGAATAAGATAAAGAAAATGTGCTTGCAGCTGTTTCCAGGGAGGAATGACGGGTTAGATGATGGGCTAGAATGTGCATGTATTCCAACATAAACTGACCATTTGGAAATGGATCTTTAAGAATAGGACCCTATAAGTTTTTTAAAACACTTGCTTTTGAAACATGCACACAAACTTCACAGAATCATTTAGGTTGGAAAAGACCTCCAAGATCACCTAGTCCAACCTCTGACCTAACACTAACAAGTCCTCCAGTAAACCATATCACTAAGCTCTACATCTAAATGTCTTTAGATGTAGCCATAAGCTCTACGTCTAAACATCTAAACTTAACCGGATTGTAACTTGTTTGTGTATGAAAAAACTAAAAGTTGAGACATTTATTATAATTACCATCATCACTGTTATTTTTATAGAGCAATGAAATGGTAAAATAATCCATCCAAGTTTTCAACTGGGGAAGCACCTGCATATATTCTGTGATGCACAGTAGCTGGATGTATTAATGTATGTATCAGTTAACTGCAGGTTGCAGAGATCTGATATTTCAATGCCATTCTTTAAATATCACTGTAAGAGATCACATAATAATAATAATAATAATAATAAAAGTACCAAATCATGCTTCAGCAGCTAGAGAGAGAGATTGCATCATGTTTTGGCAGTGACTTGATCATCCTACTCCGCACTGGCAGCATTCAATATTAAAAGGATAAAATGGCAGCAAAACTGGTCAGCAGCTTCTCTTCATCTGGAGTTTTCCCAGGTAGATAAACAAAACAAAAACAAAAAAACAAAAACAAAAACAAAAACAAAAAAAACAAAAACAAAAACATACATAAAGCTGCAATGGGAGCAGGTCAAAGCCCTGGCCCTTGCATTGCTCTGATGAAAGTAAACTAGACTGATTTCCTTGGATAAGCACATCACAATCCCAAAATAAAAGATAGGTGTGTAAAACCTCCAAATAATGATCTTCACTAGAACAGCTATGTGGTATATATAGGTCAGCGGCCTTGTCAGCTACACGTCTTGTTCATTTATAGGTTCATCTTCAGTCAGCATTATGATGTGTTCACCTCACTGGAGTTTTGGCTAGATGACATGTGAGAGTCCAGATTCTCCTTGCATTTCTCCAGATCATGGAAATATGGGTGAGACAGGGCAACATAGGCAGATATTCTCTTGGCTGGATTGAACGCTAAGCATTTCTGTAAGTATGAAAAGAAGTTGGTTTTAACTACAATGTAGAGTTAAAATTGCTAACATTGCAAGTCACTGTCAATTATTAATGCATGTCACTGTCAATTGATGATCAGTATGAGACACAACAGGGTCACAGCAAGTGCTGCATGATAAGATGTCCATGCATATTAAAACAAACAGTGGGGTTACAGTATATGAATCCCCAAAGCTAACAGAAAGTATCAAGTTAGAAAATTAAGGTATTCATAGTTCAGGAAATCCCAGAATTCAGGTTTTCTTGAATTCAGATGCACAGGGCATCTGTCTCACGGACTGCAGGGAGTAACTATTCATGAACGGCTTTTGAATCCCCTCAGTATTCAATGCACTACTCTTTTGTGGGTATAACCCACAGACTGCATTATAAGGTTTATGTTAATTCCCAAGCTCAACATTTCTATAGGTGTTAGGTCTTTCACTTTATACCCTTTGTATGTTAATGTTTTGTGTTAGGTTTCCTAGATTAAAAAAATAAATAAATAAAAAACCAGAAAATTTCCATTATGCTGAAATAAAAGAAAAATCCAAAGGAACATTTATAATTCATCAATGCCAGTCTGAAGTGGGCTGAAAGCTCTGCTCCTCATGCTGGTCAGTATTATTTTCTCCTTATATTTTTCACTGACTTCATGTTACAGTATTGTTGTTTTGTAATTTAGTTATCTGGGCTTTAACTGTTTGTTTATTCTGTGTCTGTATGGGATCTGGCATACTGCAGTCTTGGACTCTTGCAGTGACTCTTAATAACTAGCGTAGTGCAAATATCCACATGACTTATCACTGAGGTGAAACCTTTAGATCATGGCTTTCTGCCACAGTAATGACAGCAGCAGGGCTGGTCAGTGTGTCAAACATTCCCAGACAGATACATCCTTTGGTAGGGGGTTTCACTTTTTGTAGCAACAGGATGTAGCAATGATGACCTAAAACTGCATTTCATTCAAAGTCATTTCAGAGCTGTGCTGAAGTGACCACAGATCACAGATCTTGGGTCTATTCCTCTTAAATTAAATGTTTTCTGCCTTGTTCCACCCCCCTACCTGCTTGTTCCAGATCCATTTTTGTTCCCTGCTTTTCATTCTAATTCCACTGTTTATGTGCAGGTGATGGTAGACTCCCATTCTAAAGCCCCTTCCTAAAAGCTTTTGTATCCTCCCACTGGAAATTTTCCCTTTTCTTCCTAGGTGTACTTTGCTTGCCATCTTTCCAGATCCTTATCCCAGCCTTTGTCCAGCCAGCTCAGAAATCTCCCCATAGCCTTATGTTTTACACCTTGTTCTTCTCCTTTCCTTGATTCATCTCCAAAGAGTATTCCTCCCAGTATCCTTGTCTAACCAGCTCCAGCTCTCGCTTTCTTTTCTTGTATCAGAATTTCTATCATTTAACTCTTCAAATTTAACTCAGTGACTTCCTGTCCCCTTTCATCTGTGTATCCCAGTTCTCATCTTTTTGCCTAACAGTAACAGCTTCCCACCTCACCATCTAGGCACAGATGTTTTTCTCTTCCTCCCTCCCATCACCTCTCATGCTCACTGAGCTCTCTGCAATATTTTACTCCTTGTTGTTCTCAAAATCTAGTTCTTTTCCCTGTCTAGCTTTCATTTCCAAGCTGCCTGCAAGCACAAAAGATGCATTTCTCCCCTGTCATTTCAAGTGTCCAGATGTAGTCCACTTTACCGCAGCTGAGAGCTGCAGTTATAAGGACAGTGAAGAATGAGTTGCTGTTCTGTAGAGGTAACTTTGGCTGGGGCTAGCAGCAGCTGAAGGGATGCAGCAAATCTTTCAAGATTTGCACTGAGCCCACTCTACTGAGCCCAAGTGAACTGAGACCTTTCAAAAGCTTCCAGAGAACAAATTTAGCTAGATTTCAACAAGCACAGCAAAAGGCAAACTCTGAGGCAAGGCTATTCTCAATATTCAATTTCAAGACTGAACTTCAGGGCCAAGATTTCCAAAATATCAATACAAATTTTTGAAATAATCTAATTGAATTCCATGTTACCAGTTGCACCAGCACAATTTGCTTCTGTTCAATACTGCCATGTTTAAGAGGCAATGATTAATTGGTGAATTCCAAATCTAAAGTTTTCAGCATTCAGTAGAAGGCATGCAGATGTAATCTGCCTCTACAGCCTATTTTCTGCTTTGCACTGAGTCCACTATACCGTGAAAAACGGTAGATCAGTTTCTGTACTCACGTCATGCTTATACTAGAAGAATGGCTGTATCAGTGGCACAACAGCAGTCAGCAACGAGGATCAAAGCATCAGGTATAAAGACACGTCAAACAGGTACTTCTGTGAGAGAGTTTCCTAGCCTCTAACTATTCTCACCTCTGACACCTCTTGAGCCAAAGGTGGTATCTTTGTGCTGGTGTTTCACAGCTTTACATGAATTTGTCTACGTGCTTTTGAGCTTTTCTTTAATAATGTCATTAAATGGAAATATAAGTGTTTCTTGGCATATAGCTATAAATCATGTGGTTTGAAGAACAACAAATGGAAACTCACAAGAAGCAAGTCTTTGCCCAGTTCATCAATATCTGGTACAAATTTTTCAATTGGTTGTGCGGGTCTGGAAGCGAAAGCATTTCTTGGAAGGGCAACATCATTAGGCCAGTCCTCTTCTTCTGGGAGTCCAATTACACTGTGAAAGGCAAAACATAATGTCAGCTCTGGACATTTATGCAGTGTCCCCATTGTATTGAATATACTGAGTAGGAGTTTACTTTATGAGTAAGTCTTTTGGTTTAAATGAGATTAGTTGTACAGTAATGCACTGATCACTGTGAATAGAGGGTGATGAGTGTAGGCCTTCAATGTGCTTGGTAGAAATCATTCTGTGGCCAGCACAGTTTTCTTGCCTAGGTCTCAATTTTATGAGTCTTTTTGTTGAAAAAGGGCTGAGTGCTTTGGAAGAAATTTGCTCAGCTCTCTACTGGATGGTGCAACATATGTCACTCCAGGATGATTAAAAGCAGTAAGTTTCAAAGGGGAATTGCATGCAAGGACCTTTATTCACAAGAATAGGGACTGAGAGAAGAGTGTGGGTCAAGATGAGGGTAAGGCAATAAAAGGGATGTTTCATAATGCTTCAAAGCTATGTGCAGTAATTGTTGCCTAAAGTTAAACAATTTATTTGCTTCACAATACAGGTTTTAAAGTCTCAGTTCAGAAGTGGCATAGGACTTGAGTGTCTTTATGTTTTTACTTTCCATTGTATTTCAGTTTTTCTTTACCCTTTAATAGAATATTTGAATTTCTTTTTATCATTTCTTTCTTTATTACTTTAAATTCTAGAAGGTATTTAAACTTATTAAATAACTATGCTAAGATTTCAAAATCCAAATAAATTAAATAGTAGGTAAACCTCCAATGTTGGATCATGTCACATACATTTCGTGCTTTAGTCTGATGTTAATGTTTGTGGTGGTGAAACGCCAATTTCTGATGGAAATTCTAGAAAAGACCACACAGTACTTGTCAGGTTTTAGGGAAAATCAATTTTTACAGCCTATAAAGTTGAGAGTTTTAATTGAAATGGTGACAGGGTAAGAGGAGAAGGAACATGAAAAAACTTCGCTAAATATTTGGGTCTGCGCTAAGCCCAGTGCCACTAGGGAGCAGCATTGACCTTTCTTCTTACTGAGGTTGGTAAGACTGGGTGAGGCCCAGGGCCAAACACTTTGATGTAAATCGTACGTTACCTCACTGAACTTGGTGGAATTACTCTACCTCTACCTACATGGGTTTTAGATTGTAATTTGGCTCAGCTAAAACAACAGCATGACTAGAAGGGCAATGCAATTAAAATCTCAGGACAATTTCATTTTACTACATCAGAAAATATCATAGCTCTTGGGAAAAGATGGGTTACATCTGTATGAAAAATTAAATTTGTTTTTTATAACCACAGATATGTCAGGGGTACGGGGCAATGTCCTTGACCAGTGTCAAAGTGGTTAAAGCTATGTGATTACTTGTTTGAGGATCTGAACATGTATTAAATATAACACAAAGAGCACCATAAAAGGATGGGGGAGTTACATATTTTAAATAACCATGAAATTTAGCCTGCCATTCAAATGTGTTTGGTTAGTCCCAGTTTTTTTAATGTTTGCATGAGAGAGCATGAAGAGGGCAGAATAAGCACAGGCACAGGCAAAGCTAACAAAAAGAAACCAGGAGGCAGCCTGTCAGGCAGGTAGGGTGGAGAAGACCAAGAGTGGAAAGGAAAGATATTTTTAGTCACACGCTCACGTAGTATTCAAAACTCTTAATAATGAATGTCTGAGTAGATGCCCTCACTCTGGTCTGTAGCACTACCATTTCAGTGACTAAGTTTGGGAGTATCTTGGATGAGTTTCACCTCCTGCCAAAGGTTCAGGCCTGGTCTTGAGAAATGCTGAGTACTTTCCACTCCCATTGATCACAATGAGAGACAAGTCTGCTTACACCATTGCGGCATTTACCCTGAAATCTGTGAGGATATCCCACACGCTGACGGTGTTCTGGAAAAGCAGGAAATTGTTTTGGGCCACCTCCTAGGGATTTACCCTCAAACGCAGTGGAATTTTACCTGACGCAGATCAGAACGCACATGTAAAACAAAGGTAGACCACAGCCCGATTATCTGAAAGAATACATCAGTCCAGCATGCATGAAAATCCTGAAACTACTTTCTGTCCAAATTAGTCTGGAGAATGACTCACTACTGCAGAAAGAAACAATCCTCCTACAAGAAGAGCTATGCCTAACTGTAGGGGGTTCTCCAGCTGTGAAAACACAAAATAAACACTATTTAGCATACCCCCCCCAAACCCAAGCAAGAGACTTTTGAACTATTTAAGGAGAACTGCACAAAAAAAAAACAAAAGCAAACTTTCTCTTTAAGTAAATGTGTAATAAGGAATTTATTCTAAAATTAGCACGGCATTTTCTTTTCTTGATGAATTCTTTTCTGCACAGGTAATCTTGCCCCCTAGGGATGGAAATATCCCATCAGAGGTTGCTACTACCAGCTATGCATTTAATCTCAATTTATTTGGATTTTTCCCCTTAAATGTCATAAACAAATCAAAATCATTAAAAAAATCACAGCTATGTCTTTTTTATTACAAAATATGTTGCATGTATCAAAACTGTCTTCATTTAATAAAGCAGAATATTGCAAGACTAAAAGAGTAACTTTGGCAGAAGAAGAAAAAGTAAACTTTAAGGACTGATTTTTCTGGATTGTGCAGGAAGAGCTATTCAGCGCATGACAAATTAACCACGCAAGTGAGTCACATACACTGGTATGGTATGCAGGAAAAGGAAGTCAACTGTGTGAAATCAAGACCTGCAATTTAGGAACCTCAGATTAAATAATGAAAATCCTTAGAAACAGAACTGTTATGATTTGAGAACTGGAAGTATGGCTAAACAGAGAAATTCATTAGTTGTTCTAATTAAGGTCTTTTCCTGAGAAATTTTTCTATCTTCTCTTTGGAATATCTTTAAAAGAATAATGTTTCAACCTTCTCTCTCTCTCTCTCCCTATCTGTTTCTTTTTTCATGCAGATCCCTAGATCCCTGCAGCCCCTCCATATAAAAAGGGAAGACAGAGGTGCAGAGGCAAATGAGCCTCTGTGGCATGGAAGCAGATGTATGTGGGTCTGATTTTCCTAATGACACAACATGTACATTGGACCTTAAATTTACACAGTTCTTATAAATTCAGAAACATTCCTTGCTCTGAAGAGCTTTTACAAGAAAAAAAAAAAGATATATTCCTACTTAATTATCATATTGGTAATATCAGTCTTTTTTTTTTTTTTAATAAGAACATATTTTCGAAGAGAGTTAATCTACGTCAGAGACTTTATAGCCTTCCCACTTCCTTAACATATTCTATATATCTGAAGAAGAAAAACACAAACTCCTACAATTTTAAAATGGTTTTAAAATAAAGCCAATTAGTCAATCACCAACAAAACATATTGTATGCTGATATTCCTTCTGTTCTCACAGTTACCTGAACTGTTAATTATTTTAACAGGCTACACAATATTTTTGATAGCTATTTTCTTATTTTCTTATGCACAGAAGGCTTTTCCATAAAGAAGCTGTTGGTAAGCATCTTCGACATTTCAGCTTAATTACAGTTTTAAAGGATTCTAACATTGTTTTCTGAAATATACAAAGAAATTACTGAAAAATTAAAACTCTGCATTTGTTTGTTATAAGTGAAGAGAATCTCTTGAATCTAACTGTTTGGGAAAGTTCATGAATAGTATATGCACAATATGTTTAAGAGATTTAAAAAGCCCCAAACAGAAGTTTCTCGTAACTTCCTGATGATGGCTGTTAGTTCTGCAGAACTATACTCCATGTTGCTTCCTCCTCCCACACTGACACAGAATGCATGGAAATATCAGGTTGCATAGGGTAGCAATAGGAAATATATTCTAGGAATACTTTGTTCTAGTCACATTATTGCATAAAAAACATGGCAAAAACCTCACAGTGTTTCAATATTAAACAGATATTGACATAATGCAACTAGTTATTACTTACTCAAAGATTTTTCCTAGCTGATCGACATCTGAATTTCCACGGAAGAGTGGTCTGAAAGAATAAAGAAATATTTTTAGGATGTTACTTGCTTTAATTAATGTGAATTTATATTTGTCATTGACAGCTGCCAACATAGGGTGAAAACACATTATTTTTCTGAGACCTCACTTCTTTTGCCTTCATGTTTTATCCAGTCTGCTAGTGTACCTTTCAAGTTTCCACTAAAATTGATAAAAAACAGGACAGATGAAACATATTTTTGAATATGCTACTTTTGAGAATTTAATTGCATCCTTTAACATGAACGAAATAACTTTCTTTCAGCTAATACTATCCTATGAATTATATCATTAACAAACTAGTTCTGATTATAAAGAACATACTTAAAGAGCTGCTTAGAGAGACAAAAACAGAGTGAATGTCATGCAATTCATTAAAATATAATAAAATTAGAGATGAATTATTATTGTAAAAATTCAAAATTAAATTCCTTGTGTATTGTATATCAGAAAAGTACTCCTAAGTTTAAAGGGTCAAATAAATGACAATGCATTTATGAAGGTCTGTAAAGAATGGGGTGTGAAACGATACAGAATTTACCTTGAAGGAGAGGAATACTTCTGCTGCATAAATAAAGATATATTCAGGAAAGAAACAAATTAATAGGTGGAATCTCCAAAAGCTTTCAGAAAACACAGTGACTAAAAATACTTTCAGAGAGTGGTACACACTTCTTCTTCTCAAAGTGCAATTTAAAATATTTTTACTCTTGTAATTTATGAAATACTGTCACCCTATAGTGCCTAAAATATGAAATTCAGATTTGTACGGCTGCATGGCTGTATTGCCATCTTTGTCTAGAGTACAGTAAGGTGTGATGAACAGTGCAATTTTATGTCTAAACTCCCAAGAGACTCCAACAGATTACTGGTGGCTGATTAAGGATCCAGTCAAGAATGAGGGCATCTGTGAAGATCAGGCCCCAGATGTTGCATACCATTTTTGTTCAACAAGATATGGGCAGACATCATAGATTACTCCAAGAAATGCAGTTCAGACACACTGCAAACTGAGATATTAACTTGAATCAACTGATAGTCAGGCTCCACCTCTCTTCTGGAGCACAGCTCCAGAGTACAGTGCAAGCTATAAATTTATGGTTAATTTCCAAAACTAGTCAACAGAGACATGGTGACTTGACAAACAATGCATATTCCCATGTTTTCACTTGCAGACTTTGATTATGAAAAAAGGTCAATTCTCCTGCCTCTCTGTGCATACTCCTTTTCTTCTTTCTGAAAAAGGTCCTTAAAAGCTGTGATAGCCAAAGACACCATTTCACTGCTGCACTTCACAAGAGAAGACTTCTCCCATCTACACTGGGAGAACAAGAAGTACTCGGATACAGTCCTTCCCCTCTCATTGCCCATATGCAGGAGCAGGTGTAGGATTTGGATCTCCTATTGCTAACCATGAGTTAATTATGAGAAATGCTGCTTTACGTCTTGCAACTCTCACTTGGACAATAGAGCTCCATGTCACTGCTTATTTGTGGGTCAACACCAAATATACCAAGCAGACCCAGAGGACAGTGACAGGTCTCAGTTAGACATAATAAAGTCTGCAGAAATCTGTGCCACCAAGAAAAAGAGCAAAGCAATACCTGGAACACATGCTGACCATCGCTGATGAACTAAACGTGCATTTTGCCTCCATGTTTGCTGCCATCCAGGTCATGTCCTATCAACTTACGCTGCAAGCTGCTTCAGGCAGGGACATTGAGAGGACAATTTCATCAAGTCCAATTTGAAAGCATAACACATCAACTTTAAACTGATGGCCCAAAATGTGGTAGCCTGTTAAAAGGCTTTATTTATTCTGACTTTGAATAAATGATAAATTATGGCATGCACTGCTTCTCAGATATACATGATATTTACTAATTGCAGCCTCTTTGTCAAGACTGTTTCAACTCATACTTAGAGGTTTCTATATTTTCTGTGCTTCAAGGTACGTGGCAATACTGGCTTCCACAACAACAACAACAACAAAAGAAGCACCTTCACTCAGATATGAGCATCTACTTCTGCTGTCAGTTTTGAGCCTGATTTTCAGGATGGTCAGTGGCTATAATCCAAGTATTGTTTGTGGCAGCAGATACACTCCGTATCTTCCAAAGTCAGGCAATATGACAACCTTAGATGTTTTTGAATGACTTCTTAAAATTATTAACATACAGTCTCCATTACTTTGAGAAATTCATTTTGGCTCTAGCATTAGAATATGGGGGCCCTTTAAACTAACAAAATGTACACAATCAAATAATCCTATCCATGCAAATGGAAAGCAGATTTAATGTTTAAAGTGTATGCTGAACCTTGTTGTTAATGTGAAAGCTTGGCAAAGTCAGCCTGGTTCGCAAATCACCTTAGGCAGTGTCATGCCAAAACAAGTATGATTCTTGGGATTTTTAAGAGAGGTTTTTCCCATCGCTGCTGCTGTCTCAGATTAATTGAGGGCTGAAGAAAGAATTTAAATTCTTTTGAATATATAATTATACAACACAAGGTGACCTTCCAACAGACTTTGATATTTCATCATAATGAAGCATTTTTAATTCATCTTTCAGACTCCTATCCATCCCACCATCATGACTACAACAGAATGCCAACTCTAGGCTAGGCACCACTAATGTAATGAAATTTGCCTCATGAATTTTGGCTGGTAGTTCAATTGGAATATTGGACGGATGATTGGGGAAGTAGATCCACTTAATCAGCAGCTGTATGAAGATCTCGTCTCACATTCTGGCACTAGTTACTCTTCAGTAATGACTTGCCAGCACTGCAAGTCCAGTACACCTTGTATGGGAACTTCCATCTCAAACCGATAATTTTTTGATGTTATTCTTAAAGGTGGATGATAGCTCTCCAGTACTGCTGAACTGGGAGCATACCCAGCAGCCACAGAAATGTAAAATCTCACCTTTGTTCTTTGTGTCTTTCACTTGACTCACCCACTCACTCCCTGAGGTTTATTTATGCAAGCTGAATCCAGAAGTCCTTCCTTGGGGATATATTCTCCTCTCTGTGATGATAATCTGTGTAAGACTGGTTAAACTTTGAAAGACTGATATTGTAGAATTCCTTCTTTTTTCCTAGAGAAAGGCATGGAGCTGGATCTGTCTCCTGTCACAGAAGTTGTGTCTGTCCTCTGACTTCAAAGAACTCCTAAAATGTGTGGGTATGTGTGTCTCAGGAAAGAGGGATATTCCAGTGGAAGAAAGGGCCTATCCACAGGAATACACTTGTCTTCTGTGTGGTTCCTTGATCCTCTCAACCTTCTCTGACTTTGCTTACTACAAAATCCATGCTCTGAGGGCTCCAACACTATTGTTATTAAACAAAAACAAACAAACAAACAAACAAACAAACAGAAAAACAACAACAGCAAAAAACAGTTGAACAAGGAAGAATATGGGATGGAAAGAATTACGGTGCACCAAAAGGCAGATTTAATTTCCCTACTACTTCAAGAAGTCTCAAATGTTTTCATGTTCCCATACTTTCCTATTTTTGTTGGTTGCTGATGTTTTTTCTGTTGTTGTTTTTTGTTTTGCTTTGTTTTGTTTTGGGGGATGGGAGAAGGGAGGAGGGAAATGTTACAGGGAATCTGCAGGTGTCTATCTTATTTGACCATTCCTTCTCTAGGCCTTGGAGCTAGACCTTTATCCAGTGCCTTTCAAAAGTTGCCCACTGAATGGACAAAAAAAACTTTCATTTTTAATGTGGGACCAGAATGCCCTTAGCCTACAGATGTGAAGACGAGTTGGAGACATCATATTATCCTATCCTGATAAAATAAATCAGTCAATGAGCATGTACCTTTG
This sequence comes from Anseranas semipalmata, assembly GCA_013399115.1. NCBI lineage: Eukaryota > Metazoa > Chordata > Aves > Anseriformes > Anseranatidae > Anseranas > Anseranas semipalmata. The sequence continues at coordinate 101,996 of VXAA01002411.1, forward strand.
AGAGCTAGGAGTTATAATGGAACAAGATCCTGAGGTACAGAAAGAATGTGCAGCTACACAATTAAATTGATATTAGCTATGAGTCTGCATTGTGACTGTTTTCAGAGGATAATTCTATCTACCATCTATCTATTTAAATCTCTATGGCCGTCCAGCACAAAGATGGATGTAACTCCTGGGCTGCACTAGGAGGACTGTTGCAAGCAGGTCAAGGGAGGCAATCCTTGCCCTCTGTTCAGCACTGGTGAAGTGCTGGAGTGCTGGGTCCAGTTCTGGACTCCCCAGTACAAGAAAGACAAGGAAATACTGGAGAGAGTCCAGTGAAGGGCCACAAAGATGATGAAGTGGCTGGAGCATCTCTCTTATGAGGAAAGGCTGAGAGAGCTGGGACTGTTCAGCCTGGAGAAGAGGAGGCTTGGGGGGATCTCATCAATATGTATAAATACCTGAAGGGAGGGTGCAAAGAGGACAGAGCCAGGCTCTTTTCATGGTGCCCTGTGACAGAACAAGAGGCAACGGGCACAAACTGAAACACAGGATGTTCCCCCTGAACATTGGGAAGCACTTCTTTACTGTGCAGATGATGGAGCACTGGCACAGGTTGCTCAGAGAGGTTGTGGAGTCTTCCTAATTGGAGACCTTCAAAACCCAGCTGGACATGGTCCTGGGCAACCCGCTCAAGGTGTTCCTGCTTGAGCAGGGGGGTTGGACCAGATGACCTCCAAGGGGTCCCTTCCAACCTCATCCATTCTGTGATTCTGTGATAACACAGAAATAAAAGTACGGATCATGACATAAGGTTGCAATGTAAAACCTCACAAATCCTGAACATGTTAGCATCTGCTTATAGTTTAAAAGGACTTACACCACTAATCCTTTGGCTGAAAGGCTCTCATATTTAGCTGAACAAATTAGATTCTACCATTCACCAGCTTTATGCTCTTCTCTCATCCAAAGGAATATACTCAGTTCATGTTGTTTCATGCTGACTTTCACCTTCACTGATTACTCTATCTATCTGAACAGGATATGTGTGTCTGAAAGGTTGAGTACCTTATTTTATAGACACTGTGTTTCATGTCTGTGCTACTCAGTAAAAACTGAGATATAAACATTTGCTAAGCAAGTCTCTGTGAAAAAATTCTCCCTGGTGCAACTCTGCTAACATGCCAAAGCAATTCTAAAAGTATTGTATACAATGACAATGCAATGACACCCTAGAGATAAATGAGGTTTAACTGTAAACTGACCACATTACTTCTAGACTTTGCTTTCAGCTGGCAGTCCACAAAGCAAAGACAGTCTGTAACTTAGTGTAAGAAAAGTTAGAATTTTCACAGAGATTGGAATTAAAGGTATTGATAAATGCTGCTCTAGTCTATACTGCAGTGCAGCCACAAGCAAAAAAAAAAAAACAACAACAAAAAAAAAACTAACTATAAAACTACGTGCATTGAGGCACAGGAAAAGATTCTGCAGGTTTCTTGTTAGTGGCTGACATTTTGAACCAATTAGTGAAATTCTGATTGGAAACTGTTTTTCAATTTCTAACACTGAGTGATTAAACTATGACAAAATAGATACATGGGAGAAAGCTCACGTAAAGAAAAACGGTATTGAGGAGGAGAAAAGAGCAGTGAAAAAATTCTCTTTCTAACCAAAACATTACAGAGCTATTATGACAATTCTACCATTGTCAATACACTTGCTTCCAAGGCTAGATATGTAAGAACCAGATATGTAAGAAATAACTTCCAAAATACCTATCTGGATTCTGTCTGCTAGTCCATTTGCTCAGTGTGGTGACAACAGCAGCTGGGAATCTGATCACCTTCCTTGTTACCACAGAAAAACAATAAAGATAATCCCTTGATTACTGACTTGAACATGTACAATATTCTTGGTGAAAAGTCTGTATATTGACAATCCAGATATACTCAATGAAGTCATCAGAGAACTCCCTAAAATCAAAAGACCATCATGGACGGAAGAGGTACAACTTGCTTTTTGGGCAAGTAAGGCTGAAAAGGCAGCAAGGAGAAGTGTTGGAAAGAAGAGCAGAAATTTCAGAAGAGGTAGCTGCTGCTTTGAAGGCATTAGGGAGACAAGCTGTGGAAGTTGGTAGAAGAAAGCCCATGGTAATTTGACATAGCGGAAATAAAAATAAAAGGGGGAAGATTATAGTAGCAGCAAATGAAAGTGGCACAGGGAATTTTAGAAGTTGGAAAAGCTGTAGTAGTTAAGTTTAGGAGTTTGTATGCCTGTGTGTATAATAAGAGCAACAAGGTGACGGTGAAGAAACAAAAAAAGCTAAAGCTAAGAAGCATTTGCCAAGGAATCCTGGATCGTGCCATGGGAAACCTGCCAAGCTACATAGTCTGTGACTCAGAGATATATTTAAATGATGTTTTTTTCTTTTTTTTTCATATTACAAAATGTGAATAGCTGACAAATAATTTTGTCAGATTCTCAGTTACTTGTTGCGAAGAAAATATTTTCATTTTTAGAATTAAAAACAAGTAAGACCTAAAACTAGAATGATGAGATGACTAGAAATAACATGATCTGGACTGTCCTGTGGAAACCTTTATTCAGAGGGATTATTTCCGAGCTGATTCCTCACTCTTGTTCCCACCGCTGGTTCCCTTTGATAGATCCCCTTGACAAAAGCGTACTGCAGGCATGAAAAGAGAAACTAAAGCAAGATATAAGGAAAATACATGTATCCCTGTTTAAAGACGAAGGTCCTTGACCTTTCCGATAGGTAGCACGAGTATGGTACAGTACAAAACTTTATTCTGAAAACAGGGCACAGCTGACAACATTGCATGCTCTGGACAGTTACCCACTTCCAGTCACAAGTGACTTGCCTCAGCTGTTGTGCAATTCAGAGTTCTCATTTTAAACGTAACATTTTTGTACTTCTCCCTCTCCTTTCCCTTTAATAATATATTTGTGTGGGTGGGTGCCAGACACTGCATAGGAAGAAGTTACTTCATGTGGAGCTTATACTTGATCACAAATTGCTTAACGCTTAAAATTTAAGAAATGCATCTTCTTTTCTCCTACATGGATACACATTAGGACTGAGGTAATACTGTTCAGCTAAAATCTGACAGAAAATGGATCAGACATCTTAAGTTTTTCTTTTTAATAGACAACATTTTTACCCGAAATTTATCATTCTTTTAGTAGGATAGTACCATGATCATGAACAACATCTCTAAGATCATGGGGGCTATATCAGTATTAAACTGTTATTAGAATCAGATCAAATGAATCAAAAGAACTGCAATAATTATTATTTTCTCTGAAGTTTCTCATGAATGTTTTGAGTATTACTCAATAGACAGTGGCAGATAAAGGAAAACAGGTAGTTTCTGAAAAACTGCTGCAAAATTCCAGTGCTGTAATGTGTTAAATTTGCTCCCCATTGCTATTTAAAATGAAGCAAATGGATTCTAAAAATAAAGACAATATTCTGACCCTCCAAAGCACATACAGTCTATTTCCTAAGAAACTGAGAAAGGAAGGTGCTTTCTGAACTGTCTGTAGATACAAGCCAGCAAGGAAAAGACTCAGTTCAGCGAGCCTCCAGGACACCACTCATGTACAGGTCCAAAGCCGCAAGCCATTAGTGTCCAAAAGGAGGTAAAAAGGTAAAATAGAAAATAATGTTGCCAGTGAGAGAAAACATACTAAAAAAAGATCTGGTGTCATTTTTAATCTACTTTGGGGTTAAGACCGCTAATCAAATCAACATTCCCTGGTGTGGGTTTTCATTATAAGTTTGCGCTGTTTGCTACGAATGTTTGCATTATATGGAGATTTTGGACTTTCTGAGCATTTTGAACATACAGGCTGGCAGCCTGGTAAGAGTCAGAATTGTAAAGGGGATCAGTCACAAGAACTTTGCAGATGGATGTACATGTTCCCCCTGAATGCATAACTGAAAGGGAAACGTTAGTAAAAGGGAAACCAGAGGCACTGTGTGCAGCTTTATGACCAAATCAGGACCAGCCCACTGCATAGATTCAGCTGTTGATTAAAAATGCAGCAAAGAGCAACAGAAAGAGCTTAAATAAGAAAAAATATAAGCACCCTCAAAGCTCCCTTAGGAACTGGACAAAGGAAGATCTTACTCTGGGTGCTTAACATTTGCTTGATGCCTTCCATGTAAGCATTGCATTACAAGGTCCCAGGTGGCCTTGGAGCAGAAAGGAGGGCCTTGTCCCCCACCACTGAATTAAAAGGGAGCTTTACCACAGACATCAATGACCTCAGGATCAGGGTAAGTATGCTCTGGTTTCACAGCATCTTATAAGAAAAACAAAGGTGTTTCAACAGAAGGATATGCCTGCTCATCATGCCTGATTAAAAAAAAAAAACAACAACAAAACAAACAGAAAGTAAGGTGAGCGCAGATATTATCTTCAATCATAATATGCTCTAACATGGGCAGATCTCATCTGTTCCTGGGCAGAACTGCTTCAGCATTCCTCGTGTAACACATTTTTTTAATGGAAGAGCCTTGATAGTTTGAATGTCCTTCACTTATTCCCTAAGCACATACGTCACAACTCTCTTATCTGTGGACATTTTGCTTCTCCAGAAGATTTGTAGGTTTATTTCATCAGTGCTTATAGAGCAGTTATCTCAGCTCAGTGGGCATGATATAACAGTGGCATTTTGAAAACTGTCCCAAGACTTGAAGCAAGCTCTAGAAATACATACACAGCTGGCCTTGGAGAAAGGGAAAGGCAAAAAATGTGTGGTCTCCGCTCAGAGTGCAAAAAGAAGCATTCCTCGTTTGTACTGACAGTTCTATCAGCAATATGATTTAACCATTTGTGTGTTAAACAGCCACCCCGCCACTGCATGCAATTAAATTACATCTATCTTGTCAGCTGTTTCAAGTTTAATTGTACAACCAAACTGCAGGCTTCTGCATTTTTATAGCATCCAGACAGAACTATGCGTATGACAAATACAATCCAGTCGTGCTCTTCCCGTGAACACTTATTTCGTTTTCTGTATTCTCTCTGTTGAATCTATTTCATATCCCCTTTTTAAACTTGCGCTCTCTAAAACTGCTGTGCTTCTTTGCTTTTCTTGTGCAACTGAGTTTCAGGGTTTGAAGGCAGTAATTGAACTATGGGTTAGATAAAGGCTGTCCTGCGTCAATGGATAGGAGCTGAGAGCTCTTTCCTCTCCACTTCATTCACATAAGCAACGGAGCAAATGTCTGCAGAATGCTGTGCAGAGACAGTGTGTGTTTGCAGAGCTCTAGACAATCCTTACTTCCAGAGTTTTGTGCCTGTGAACAGATTTACCCATATTTAGTTTGAAAAGATCTCAATCCTCCCTCCAGAGCAGGCCAGAGCTGTTTTCCACCACCGCTTTCATTAAGCTCATAATTTATTTCTCACTTAAAAATCTACCAGACAGCATTCCAAAGTGACACAATTAAGTCAGAGTGTGAAGGTGTTCTTTAATGCTGTGTTTTAAAGAAGTATTTTTAAAACATCTATATTGCAGCCAAGGACCTATCCCCAAGGTAAGCAATAGCAGTTTAAGTCTGCTCCTAGTCTTCAGTAGCTATGCAAATGAAATAAAAGCAGTCTTCTACATGAAATATCTACTTCTTTATTCCTGTATGAAATGTCATTGTGAAAATCTATTCAAATCAGAATTTTCAGAGATACAGAATTAATTTTTGATAGTTTCATGAGTTTTCTGTCAATGTTCAGACGACTCTGGAAAGCTTGGCAGTTAGCATTTACTGTACTTACTGGTCTAAAAAAAACTTTTAAAATGGACTTTGTTCTGAGAGTGCCTCTAACGCTGGAATTAGTTGTAATCAAGAGGTTATGTAATAGATTTTCGAGTCTGAGGCCCTAATTAAAATACAATTCCTGTTTCACAATCTGAAAATATTTTCAGTCAGATTGCTTTCCCAGTAAACCTTTAAACTAAAAGGTTTTGTGCCATTAGGTCAATTTCTCATGCAATAAACTCTTTGTAACCAAATGTCATTCTTGTGTCAGCTGAAAGGCTTTGTACAAGTAATTATTGCATGAGGGAAGCTAACTCCTACTACCCCTGACTATTCTATATCAAAGGAGAAGAAAGTTAATGGAAAAGGAGCAGCTATACTACACATACTGGTTCATTCAGTCTACCCAACAATACTCAGCAAATTAACATCCAAATCTGTCTTCCCGGTTTTCCAGGCTTTTATTTCTTTCTCAATAATGCTAAGCAAAGAGCTTCATAGACTAAAGTACACCCTATAGATAGAAGAACGTATACTCTAAACATGTAATATAAAGTCATGAAAAAGGACACCAGTATAAGTGATGTTTTAGTTCCACCATTGTGAGTTACACATAAAAAGGTACATCTATTTGACTAAATTACTAGCCTAACTTATTATTATTTTTTTTTTTTTTAATTCTGGAGCTGGGAAGAGTGAGCTAGAAAAGCACATATTCGACTACAAAAGCACCAGGAAAAAAAGCCCAAAAGACAAAATCTTTGCTGTCATCGGTAGCAGCCCAGTGGCAAAGGTGATATAATGAGGTAATGGAGGCTGTGCATTGGGACTCTTTGAGTCTTCAGAAAAATGATCCATTAGATATCAAATTTCCATATTTGAAGGGAAACATCAATGTTTTATGCAATCAAACCCATGAAATTCTCAATACAGAATAAAATCCAAGAAACAGGGAATTTTTCTCTGGGAAAGCATTACAAGCTAAGAGGAGAACCCTTGGGCTTTCTCTCCAGCTGGGCTGGAGCTGCTCCTGTGTGGCAGTGAGGACGTGTTTTGATCTCTGATCACTTTTGTTGCCCCCATATTAGGTGTTAATGGCACCTGTTGCACTAAGCCTCTCTAATTTTTCAGATAATCCTGAAACATCAGTAGAACTGACCCTCCCCCCGCCAATATCTCTCATCACCTTCAAGTGTAATAAAACACTCTTGGCCAGAAAAGAATCTCTGAAAGGGGATTACAACCTTCAGACAAGAAGGGCAGGGAAAACACTTTCAGCACTGGGCAGTAAACTACTGTGTGAGCCGAGGTGAAATTTCAACTTCAGATTTTTTCTCCAGCTGCAGAGACTGAGCATCAAAAGACATGAAAGTGGATTAGAAGGACGGTGTGAAAAAAATACTTTAATTTTTAGCAGCTGCTCTGACTTACAGTGAATTAATAAACACCTGCTGAAAAAGTTGAGATAAGCGTTAAAGGTAGAAAGTATGTATAGCAACCATATAAGGAGAACTGATACAATTTTCAAAGGCCAGTTAAACTATATATAATTTTGCCCAAAGTAATACTTTGTCACATAAAATACACTCTCTTACTCAGGCTGGAGAAGCTGTGAGCTTCACTTTCACTGGCTCATGAAAGTGCATGGTAATCTGAGGTCACCTATTGAGATCTCTGCTGTTATTTGTGCTGTTCATCTATTAGTGATTTCAAATGAAATCTTTCTCACTTGAATCCCAATCAAAAGAAAGAGTAAGCTAATTTCTTCTATAAAAGAGAAAAAAATTAAAAATGTACTTCCTGGTGAGAACACTGCTTAGATGCCATCCTCCCCTATGCAATTGTAGCATTTACACAAATACATCAGACTGTAGATTTGTGTGTGTTTCAAAGTATCCCAGATGAATTCTGGGACAATGTTTATGCTGTTGTCTCTTGAGCTAGTGCCTTGCCATTACTGAGACACAGCCCTCTTCCGTGTTGCCAGTGGCACAACTCTATTGGTTTTTGGGATTATTTTAATGGAAATAGCACACAATTCTATCTTTACAGAATGAATGTTTCCTCAGTCTCTAAGGTACTGAGCACCTGTAGCTGCTTGAGCCACCCCATGTCTTCAACTTTTCAGTCCACACATCACCAGGTTATTCACCACCTTGTCTTCTGCTAGAAGCTCCCCAAGATCCAGATGGAGATGGTGATCATTTCCAAAAAGTAGTTTATAAAAATACTGGGAGCTACTGAGAGCACTGGAAAAAGGCAATGGAAGCTCAGACACAAATTTTAACTCTGGGTATCTCAGAAGAAGCATGGATATGCTCAGAATTCAAAAACCAGAATCCTCTTCTGAAGTACGTGAATAACTGAGCAAAAGCTCCCTTCCATGGTAAGCTATTTTATGCCTTGCTTTTTATACAGCTGTGGCTGGAGAGTTTACCAAAAATAGAGAGTTTACCAAATTGTCTGGGGCCTCTTTAAACTCCACTCTCATTTTCCAGCAAAGTGCCCTCACCATCAAACTCTTAAAAGACCTAAGAGATCAGCAACACGTACCTCTCTTTTTGCAATTACTTTCCAGAAAAGGAAAACTGATGCCAAGGCAGGAAAGAAGCAAGCATGTCTGCTTCTTTGCCTCAGTGGGTAGGACACTCAGCTAGGACAGAGTTCAGACTTTGTACACATACTCTACCATTGCTAATGGTTTGATGTGATCTAGTTGTAAATGAGTATCTTCATTCTTACAGCAGCTGAGCATGATTCATCACCGCCAAATAGCCTTAATTTAACAGTTACAGATAGCGACATTACTGAAAAATCTCTCACGCTATGTGTACTTCTTTAGACGTTGAAAGCTTGCACTCCAATTATTTGGATATAAAGAGCACTTTAAAAATCATTCAGTTGTATAGACCGGTGCATATGCTGTACTGACATAATAATAAAACCTGCTTCGTGGACATAATCTAATAAAAATGATCTGATAATTCACAATAGTTAGTCAAATTCTGGATGATATAGCTGACTAAGTCATTTATCTTCGGGTAACTGATTCAGACTCAGTCAAAATCAATAGTAACTGAATCTTTGTGCCAATTTATTGTAGCCCAGTAGAATAAATCAGTGGAAATGAAGTAATCTCTTGGATGAAACTCCCATTTGATAAATATCTATATTCCAAAAGCCCTTATTACTGACAAACCTGGATACATTACGAGAGAAGCTATGGAGAATATTTGAGTAAAAAAAGAAATACTGTATCAGAGATTGTCTTAGAGTTGCTTCTGGACAGTATGCATTCCAGACATCTATAAAAGGAAAGCAGAGCACATCATGCATCAGTTTCTGGAAGAAGTCATATGGTTTGACCATGCATAGCCAGACTGCTGTCTCCTCAAAGACTGCAAAATGAAGCATGCAGCAAGCACAAAAGGGCAGCCAGGCATGTCACATGTTGACATCAAGAGCTCTTGACTTGTTGAATCCTGGCTGTCTCTAGCAGAGGCAGTGTACCACGGTGGCTGAGTCTTGCATGGACTCATTTGTACTTGGGCAGCATCTCGGCAAGTCGAGTGGAGTGTGCAAACAAATGCGATGGCACTGCCTCAGGCATTGTGCAAACAAAATTGGGAAGCAAGGCAACAACAAATGTATTTGTATCACAAGGCGAACTGTGGCTTCAGAGGAAGACAGGACAGGAACTAATGTGATCTGTATCCTGCCATGCCCCTTCTCTGTTTTTTAGTACACAGCCAACAGCAGGGCCCTGAGGACTGATGGCAGAGGCAGCTCCAGCTACCTGTGGGTGCCATGCATGCTGCCATGGGACATTCAGCACGTACGTGCAGGAGAGGCCATGTCCACCTCCCTTCCTCCCCAGATTAGGCCTCTACCTAGGCCTTTGACATCTGCAACCACAGCCAAAGCGCAGACTCCCAGACCAGCTGGCAAGTCCTCTGCATGGTCTGACCCTTGTGGCATAGGTAAGCATTTCCACAAAGGCAGCGAGGAGCTGCCTCTGGGTGCTGCCATTCCCTTGGAGGAATGGTTTTCCAGAAATCTAAACATCGCATTTCCTATTGCTTTCTTCTTACAGTTAGAGCTCTCCTCTCAAAGCCAATTATTTACTTGGTACAAAATAGTACAAAGTTTCAGAAAGCTGTTATGTTTTGCTCTGTTGTCCTTAGCTGTTTTAAAAATCCTGCTGTCGTCTTTTTCTTTAGGTATACTTTCCACTTCATTTTTTTTTTTAAGATGCCTAACAGCTTTGGTGAGCACCTACATATGGAGATGTGCTAGTGCAAAGCTTTTCAAAAGAAAAGACACAAATTCAAGACAGATTTCCCCTATGTACTTCTCAATTATTACACGCTGTTTTTACAACTGACAGATAGTAGCTAATTATTAGACTTCTTCTCTGGACAGTTGAATACAGCAAATTCGGTAAAGCTGCCCAGATCAAAATTTCTGACTAGACACTCAATTTGGAAAAAATCCACACTTGGGAGCTCAGCAACAAGACCCGCAGTTAATGTCTAGTCTTTCTCTCCCCCTCTCCAGTGTGCACCAATGTCCAGGAAAGGATCCTGTACACCCACTTGGAGTTTAAATACCTTTTTGTAGCCATTTTCTTATGAAAGAGAAAAGTAAATAAAAACAATGTTTAGTTCTTTTACGAGTCAAACAAAAGTACACAGAGCTTCCCCCAGCCAAACTCTAGGCAAAAAGCAAAGCTTCTTGCAGCCAAATTCCTGAAGAGGGAAGCTGTGTGAAAGAGCCAGGAGACCCTTTCAAAAGCAAAGTCTTTGGGCTGCATACAGCTGGCTGTCCCTCTCTGGGGCCGAGAGGAAGGGGCACTGGTAACGTCGCTGTGCAGCTCCCCTCTCCTCTGGCTGGTGGAGGGACTGCCGAAAGCCATCTGCAGCTGGGGATGTCCTGGCTTATCCCAGGAATGAACTCACCTTGGTGAAGCTCCGGAGTGCGCCGAGGTGGTGCACCTCTGCATCGACCGGCCAGCAGCTGCGGCTGGTGCAACCCCGGGAGGGAGCCGGGCGGTTCTGCTGCCAGCCTTATTTCCAAATGCAAATTACATTTTCCAGATACAAACTGCATCACAAATACCATTACAAATGCCACGATGTTAATACCACGGGCTTACAAATATCTACATCATAACTGACATGTTGTGTGGTCCTTCTCCTAGCCACAAGGTCTTTTCCCCTGACCTCTGGTCAGGCTAATTCAGATTGTCGCAGACTAGAACGTCACCCCTCTAAGGAATATGCATTTTTGTACGGATGACATGTTCGGGAAGCTTTCAGATGAGTGCTGTGCCACCTGCACGTGGAAGCTTTCCAGGAGGCGAGCTCTCTCGTGAGCTCCAGCTGGGCCTGGGCTGCGCAAGGCCACCGGCAGCCACCCTGCAGCCGCCCGGCCCTGGCCTCTGCCTGGCCGGGCCTGACCCCGCACCTGCGCTTAACAGTCAGATTGAACGCGGTCAGCTAACGCAGCTCCCGCAGGTCTTCCTACCCCTGCCTCAAGGCTCCCTTCTGTTTTCGTGTCTTGGGCAGTGACAGTTTTTGGTTTCTATGGTTTACCAACGGTTTCCCTTACCAACAGATCTATTCCTCTGACTGAAAGTCTGGCATGGCTGGAAACTAGAAGGAAAACCACAAGTGAATGGCCTAGCACTCACTTACCACTCATCTCCAACCACAGACCGATACAGTTACTGGATTTGACTAACGGCTATCAATCAGCCCAACCGTAGACACTTAGAAAGATATCAGCTAGAAAAGGCTCGACGGAAAATGTGAGCTGAAAAACAACGAGATATTTTATTTTTAATGGGGTGATGCTGTCTTGGAAACTCGTATCTATTTCATACTTGATAATTAGAGGTATTATTCTGACTGTTTGCCCTTCACTCCATTAATGTGCATTTGTCTTCTGCCCAAAGCCAAGGGGAGTTCTGCCGCGGAGTTAGGATTAAAGAGAAAACAATCCTGCTTATCAGAAAACTGGAATAACATGAACAAGTGCAGTCTTCTGCCCTCCTTTGTTAGTAAAGTTGGAAGAAAAATGTCATTGTTGTTCTGTCAGATCACTAAGGTCACTAAACTAAACTGTGGCTTGGGTCCATTCAATTTAAGAAATGCTTGAAAAAAATGTCTGTAATAGGCTGGCCACCTATCTGGGGAGGAAGAAAAAATCTAATTTTATTAGGTCTGGTTTGGAAAAACCATCAGCCTCCCACACACCCATATGCACATGAATGGCAGAAGAATAAAGGAGGAAAAATTGAAAGCACAGAATTTTGAATGCTGACAAGATCTTTCCAAGGAATGAACCTTCTCCCAGTACAGTTGGTCTGGGCTGTGGTGAACTTTAATGGCACTTGCAACTTAAATCATTCTTGTAACAAAACAAGATAATTTCCAAAAATGGCAAAAACAAACTCAGGCCAGAGCTGTACAGTACCTTGGTTCAAAGGCTGCAAATCAAGCTGTGTAGCTTTTACAGTTCTAAGCTGCAAAATCTACCTTTGCTTGTTAAAATAAAGACAAAAAAAAAAAAGAAAACAGAAAAAAGAAAAAAGAAAAAAGGAAAAAAGAGTTGTTGTTTGAACTTTGCTCCTACCAAAATCTAACTGTGAGCAAGCAGACAAGTGGATGATTATGCTTTTGAGCTCTTGGTCCACTAGATATATTCGTTTAAGGTCCACTGGAAAACACCTGATAATATGATTGCAAAGTCTGTGTTTAAAATTGCTGCATGATAAAGTAAACCGCTCTCTCTCAAGCCATATTTAAGAAGTTTGCCAGTTTATAGGCAAACCCTGAGTTATAAACAGTTGTATTTACTCAGGTGCTTTTTGACTACTGTATTGGCTTTGTTATTTCTTCCCTCCTAATATCCAGGTGTTTTCTTTCTTTTTTTTTTTTTTCCCTTTTCTTTCATGGATTTTTTTTTTGATCCCTCCACTTCTCTCTTCTGTCCCACGTAAAGAAGATTTGAAAATATCTTACAGGTCTCTTCTCTCTCTGCTTTTGACAGGCATTTCTGAAATGTGTTGAAAACAAAAACAGAGCACAAAAAGGACAGGTTAAGCTAGGACCTGAAAAAAGGTAGAAGCTTTATGACATGGAGAAATACAGGACCTAGTAGGCAAAATGAAATATTCTTACTGCTGCATAGCTACAGTGTCCACTTAAAACTAGGGAGGACTAAGTGATCAGATATGCTGAAGCACAGGAAAATGACTGACAAAATATTAAAAGGCATCTGAAATGAGACAAAACCATGTCACAGACCTTCACAAATCCTTACATGGCAGTATTGATACATAAATATATCTCTTTTCAGGCTTTTTTCACAGTGTTATTGTTGCATGTGCAGAATGGTAAAACAAAACTGAAGTCCGCACTACTATCAGTCAGAGTTAACTTTTTCTTGTGTTCAGCATGACCAGGATTTCTCCTGTAATATCTGTGCACACAGGGAGAAGTTAAAAACCCAGTTTGGTGACAATTCACAACAGTGTGCAAAACAACTCTTAATAAAGACCATTGCAAAAAGACAATGAATATAATTCTTCCTTACAGAAATCCTGTTGATTTTTTTTCTGTGATTTTCTACCCTATATATATCATGCTAATTTTATTCATTGATTCAAGTCTGAGACAGAGTTTCCTCTATGGTGTGTTATATCAGTATGCTGTCTCTCCCTTCTGGTCCTGTCCAAACCACACTATCTTCAGTCACATCTTTGCTTGCACTAATACACTTGGGCTATGGCAAGAATATGTACCACATACAAGCTCTGTATTAAGCGGCATAATATTTTGTTTCCACTGTTACAATATATGATACTGTTGCTCACAGACTTTAAATAAGTCTTTCTGGTCCCTGTATGTGTTGAATAATTGAATGATAATGAAAAACGTTTTTAAGTGATGACATACTGTTACTTAATTTGAAGTGAGGGTGTCTTAATACATATAAATCCTCCAGACAGGCATGCATTTATAAAGTTACAGATTTATTGTCTGTTCCTCAAGACCATCCAACAGCAAAGCAGCTAATCACAAGGAATGACTAATCCAGGATATGTTTGGAGTAGAGGACCCGGCACTACAAATTTCCAAACAGTTCTCAGCAATAGCAGGATTTCTACAAAGCACTTTCCCCAAGCCCACTGTCCTCTCTACTTCTTTCTCCAGATGAAGAACATGCTTAGGCAGCTCTGAAACTGTGGTTCTGCTGTTGAACATCTGTTGCCAGATGTATACCTAATTTTTTCAAAGTGCAACCTTAAAGGACTACATCTGTGCGAGATTAGCACCTGTAGGAACAGCTAATTCAGTCCAAATGAGTGCATGATGAAACTGATGCTAGTTAGAAGAACAGCCTAAAGGATGAACTGGACTGCAGATCTCTTCTGAGTTAAAAGCCACCTGTCCAATTCAAAGCACCAGAGAACCTGTAGGCTCTGTTATGTGTTATCACTTAGTTATCCACTGGTAACAAGTGGGAACATGTGCCTCCTCCTCTAGGTAAGGACATGCAATACAGTAGCTCACATATTGACGTCCTGATTTTTTTTGAAATTACCTTTGTCTTGGTCATATTTTGGCAGACAGTTATCAATGATCACACTAATAAAATAGTTTAAATTATTACAAATTTAGCTTGAACACACTCTTTTGCTTCTGCTATGGAGTCTCACAAAGACCTGAGCAAAGACACTGTGAATTCCAGCCTCAGCTGTTCAACTGACAGTTCTTCGTTATCTCCCATGTTCTTATTTAGAATGAAAGTCTCACAGTCCCTGGGAGTTACCTATCAAGGTTTATTTCACAGATAAGACAACTGGAAGCTTGTACATGATCACTGCAAGATGTGCAAAGCATGGAAGCCAGGACAACACTATGCAATACCCTCTCCTCCTTGCCAGTCTGCAACACCATCTTGCAGAGGGATCACTCCAGCTAAGTGCTTAAGTGCTGTACTATACACATTAACAGAGATTAGCTCTGCCACTCTGTGCCACTCTGTCCCACTGAATTGTTTCCAGAGAGGTTACAATCCTCTTTGAAGTCAGGGTTAGTTTCAACAATGATTTCACTGAAGCCAAGACTTTACCACATGATCCAGCTAAAAGAGTTGTTCTTTTCACTCAGTGATAGAAGCTCAAACTTTCCTTTCCAGCTTCAGTTTTTGGAGACAGCTCAAAACCAGGTGTTCCTGTTAAACTCAGCTATTTTTTTCTGAAACCACTCAAGCATATTTATTCCACAAACAAGTGGAACTCTGAAACAAGTTGCAGAGGTGGCTGCTCTTCCCTTGCTCACAAGTAGATGTTGAGGCTAGGGGCAGGTGGGTGACCCACCTCCATCCACAGACCTATCCTAGCAATTGGTTCTGGATTCGACACAGAAAAAGTACATGCAATGGATGTGATCGCTGCATTTAAAATTCTACTAATAACCTATGGCTGGTTTGGAAAGGGGAATAAAGACATACTATATTTAGTTTGAAAGATTCTTTATAATTAATCTATACAGTAAAGAATTGTAACTAAGAATGAACATGAATGCATCGCTAGCTTTTTAAAACCAGTTAAACATTTTGTTTATGACTAAAGGGAGACTGTAGGTCCCAAATCCAGTGCTTATATCACAGCATAATCACCAGATGAGGCTCTAAGCTTTGAATATCACATCTCTATACATTATCATGAGCAACAAAGTCCTGGACTCATAGCTTTTCTGCACACAATGTTGCAGCTCCTCTAACTGGACACATTTACACCATTAAAAGATGACATCCTTATAGCTTGTTTCCCTATGCCTGTTGTTTGGGCCCACCAGGGAACTCGTACCATTGTAGGTATTTTAGTAGAGTCACATATTTCCTATCTACTGTCAGAATTTTCAAACACAGTTGATAATGCAATGACTGTCTCACATATATTAGGAGCTGGTGGAGTAAGCTGAAAAACTGAGACAACTGCTAAAAGCATGATTTAATATTTAAAGATGAATAAATAATAACCTCATACTATTTGTGCCAATCTTGTGGCTTATGAAATTCTGGGACTGAGGACCTTTCCAACAGCCGGCTGATTAAAACACCATGGAGCTGGTGCATGAATGGTCTCAGTAAGAACTCCATGTGCATGGCATTAATTTCCCCCTTGGCTGGATGAAGCTACGGGAACTGAGATAATACTGTTTTAATTTTGGTTTGAAGAGGTGGAAAAGTTTTTTGGGAGAGAACTGTCTTTCAAGTTTTGGGTTTGAATTGATACCTGTAATATTACTGAAGATTACACATGCATTCACAACACTGTTCACTCTCAAATGTACGACTTCTTCAGCTTGGCTGTGCTATGAACATAGCACAGACTACAGAAACTGAATGTTTTTTTCTGATGATTTTTATCTCTACATTTACTACTAATAAAGGCAAATTTGGTTGCTCATGCAATATTATAGTTAAATTTGCCTAGCAGGAGTTATTATATAGATATCTGACTCATTAGTCCCCCTCCCCCCCACACCTACTAATACCCTAGTCTGTGCAGGATTGAAATCATATAGGATTGTCATTTTGAAGACTGGGAATGTATGGATGCACTAAGAACTAGATTGCTTCATCCAGATTCTGATTCCAGTCTTCTTCCCGTTCCCTCTCACACCTTGATTAAGTATGACCTAATCCAAGCAAGGAGAGAGGCAGTCCTGCCCTGCCCTAAAACACTGGTTGTGGCTTCCTGCTTTGGAGCTGCCCATGGTCCCTGAGCCAGCTGGAAGAGTTTTGTGTGTCCAGACAGGAGTGGGTGCCTACTCCCATGTTTTCCTTACTCTTTAATGAGTTGTTCACTGAGTAGGAGGTACAAGGCCCTTTCCTACTGGCCAGGAAAATGCTCAGTCTGAGTGAAATCTTTTCATAATTAATCCTTATTTTTACATAAACATATTATTTGGCAATACTTTTTAGAAACATATATGTGAGATTAATGCAAACGGCTCAATACTGTCTGGACTGAGACAAGACATGAAAATTACCAGTCTTCCCATTGTGCCAAAGGATGTCCCATGCCATCAGGCCCCCCTCAGCCCTGCCAACTGTATCTGTGAGGGATTCTGCGGCACTATAGCAAGCAATGGCATACCACACAATTTTCCTTAGTGGTTATTATTATCAATGCACCTTAGCTTTTAAATCATCAAAAAGAAGCCACTGTGACAAATACATTTACAGTTTTGTTAGCTAAGGACAGTCCACCCAAATATGTCTGTAAGTGACTGCAATCTACTTGAATAGGCATGAGATTAAAAAACCTGAAACTACCATTTAAGGAAATTTGCAAGTAAGGCTTTACTTGGGGCTGCTCTCATCAGCAGCTGGGTTTCAGGACATAGTCTTTGTGCATTCACATACGCCCATTCTTCATGCCCACAAACCCCAGTGGGCTAAGATGCTGGTACGTACACAAGAAAGTGCAGAAGACTACAAATCTGCACCATAACGAATATGTGCAAGGTTTAAACATAGCTATGAGTTTATACAGACCTCAGATTTCAGGACCCTGCTTCTCGGCTGAGAAATGTCATTTGGTTAGATGAATAAACCAAGATGATAGAAATGTTCTAATTTACTCTGGGTTTAGCTAGACAGAGATATATTTATTTATTTATTTATTTATTTATGTCTATGCATTCCTATACATGCTTTTGTATATTTTGTATTTACTTTTTAAAAAAAGTTGTCTTTTTTACATTTGTCTTAAACTGTTTTGGATTAAGGTGGTTGAAATTAAAGGAGGTGCCTTCCACTTAGGGACACAGCAATCTGTAGCACAGGGACACTGGCCCATCCACACAGAGCTCACTACTCTCCCATACTTGTCCAAGAGTACAGAACCCTGACTGTATTTGTAACTACCTACAGAAATGTATTCTAGTAAATGCTGGAAAAAAAGTCTAGTTAAAAAGTGTTTGCTCTTTTGAATGTTTGCTTGGTATAAACAGGATTCTGATATGTTTTGTGACACTGTGTAGTGTTTTATCTCCAAATCAGTTCCAGCGAAATATCTGTGATATGAAAAGACCCAGAGCAGTCTCAGTACATTTCTTAAAAATAACAGAGCTTTAAAAAACTTTCAAAGAGAAAGGCAGATAGAGTAGGAAAAGAAGGAAACAAGCACCCAGAAAGACAGTAAGAAGAAAAGGTTGTCTTAATGTCAAACCAACATCTACGTCTAAGCTTTAGCTAGATGGTCATACTTTTATCCTATCAACACTGGTAGAAATGCAGATGGGTGATTACCCAAGGGCACTACCATTTTCCAGCAGAAATAGCTGTTCCACTTATTCAATCTTCTGGAAATAATCCATGGAGTTTGCAAAATTTTACAGTTTATTGCTACCAAGGTCACAGTAACATGGACTTTCTTTTGCAATCCATGAAGAAAATCAGAAAGACAATATACATCACACAGGGAATATTGCAACATTAACCCAGTACAACAGTCCATGGAGATAGCACTCAGTGCTGCTCATTGCAGCTTTATGGCAATGAAGCTTTAGATTAGTCTTCCAAATCACACTTGTATACTGAAGTATGTGAAAGTCATATTGTTTCCAATGAAACAACATAGTACATACAGACTTGGCAGATTCCCGACTTCTTCAGTTTTTGACAGTCTCCCAGATTTAGGACTGAGAATGTCAGACTGACCCTGCATTTGGCAGGAATAATAGAAGTTCTGGTGTTATCAAACTCTGTGTCAAGTCAGATCTCATTTCCATTAAAAAAAATCTCTGATTTTGTAATATTAATGTAATATTTGTATTTGTAAACAAATAGAAAATCTAACTGTCCCTAATTTAATTTACTGTGTTGGATTTTGGGATTTGGAGAGTCAGTGAGGCTCATACATCACAAAAATAAAAAGAAAATTAAATTGGTGGTGTTTGTATGTGGTAATATTTCTCATCTGTCCGAATACCACAAATTAAATGAGAAAAAAATGGGAGTTTTATAATAAAGTTCTATGTCCAGTTATTTGTCCTTTATCATTCCTGTCAAAAATGCTAAAATGAAGTTGTTGACTCTGCTGCTTAAATCAGAAAAAAATATCAATGGCTTAATGCCATTGTGAACCTGGCAATATGTACGATAAGACTAAATCTTTGAAACTTTGCAATGGAGGGTTTAATTGATCCTCCTAAAATCCACATTCTTCTTTTCTCTCATTTTCTGACCTCATTTCTGAGTCAGACACAGAGAGGGTGGAGTGTACTAATTCTACCCAGGCCATTTGACCAGGCAAGAAGCCCAAGAAAAATGATTTTTCCATATACTAACATTAATAAATAGTGGAATCCCAAAGTTCTTTTGCAAGACTCCAATTACTATTTTGAACTTCGCATTGCAAAAATTTATGTCAATCTGCTGCTTTTAAATAGTTTTTTTCTCAAGATCCTTGCAGTATGGCTTCTTCTTGTAAATTATATTGATTTTGGTTTTTAGACCACTCAGCGTATCATTTTCTTTATGTATATTCTTTGATTTCACAGTGTAGGTGTTACAAAATGATATATACAGTTTCTCTACAGAGATCACCTAGACAATCACAACATGCACTTTTTTTCCAGTAAGCTCAACCAAAATGCATGTGATTGGGTTAACATTGAAACGGGTCTATCTTGCTAAGGTTCTTGGGGGCTTGCTCCTCTCCACACCCTACATAGTACAACCTCCATTTTAGTGTCCTTCCACAGGGAAAGAACAGCACACGTATTCTTCTCACATTCACAGATCAAATCCATCTAGCTGTACTATTTTACAGAAAAATAGTTCTGATGGTTAATTGAATTGAATCAGCCAAAAAAAAGGTCTTTATTTTTCTTTTTTTTTTGACTACATTTAACTGTCTCTGTTACCCTACACCCTGGCAAAATAGCTTATTCTTCAAAAATTCCTACCTCTGTTTCCAGAACTTTACAGTGACTTTCAAGATCTTGGATGTGCCAAGAGAGGACTATGAGCCTCTCAGATGCTTAACTGATGGCCTAATGCACCAACTCCAGAGCAAGAAGACTCTGCTGGACACTGGGCCATGCCTTCCTCTGGCTAAATTCTTTCCAGAATGCAGCTTTACTCAAAATGACCAACAGCCCCTCTAGCCCATATTAATGGATACATTTGGATTCAGGTGTAACAGGAATACAACAATGCTCATATAGGCTTTACCAAGAGCTCAGGGAGACTCCCATCAAAAAAAAGACAGACTTGGAGACAGTGAAAAGTATGAATTTGCAATGGGTGCTTATGTTCTGTGCTGTAAGTGAAACATCTTATCAGTCCTTTCCAATATAAACACGATTCAAGGTATCGTGCCAGAAATTACTGCACATTTTTTAAATTTCAAATTAAAAAGTGAAGAAAATAAAACAGCATTTCTTACTTTCGTCGGAACATTTCTGCAAATATGCATCCAACACTCCAAAGATCAACGGGTGTTGCATAGCTGGACTGAAGCAAAACTTCAGGAGCTCTATACCACAAAGTAACAACCTGTAAAACAGAAAGGAAGGTAAGATAGAGCACGCTTAGTTACAGAATTACAACCTTATAAGAGGTGTTGTACACAAGTCCAATTTAGTTTCATCCAAATTGCAAAACCTCACAGATTAGGGCAAACTGATTCGGCCGGTGCATAAAAAAGGGTCCTATATGGAAAATCTCCGTATGGATAGCTGCAGTGATGATGAATCAGGAAGTGAGATCACTTGTCCAGAACAGTGCATTTCACAGTATAACAAAAATACAGTCTCACAGTACAGCGTTGGAGTGATATCACAGTATCACCGTACACTATCAGAACAGCTCTTTGAAGCTTTGCAACTTATGGACCCCAAACATTTTCCACTGGAGGTTCAGACTCTCCATAGAACAAACATTTGTTAGTCTGTTGAACAAGGCCTACTTTTCTTAAATGCTTTTTTTTGGACCCCTTAGCTGTTGTCATCAGAGTGCCAGATTGGAAACCAGTAAGCTAGGGAATATTGTGGGTTTACCTATAGGACAAAATGGAACATGTAGCTAATGTTTATCCTAAGCTCTTCATAGTTTAGGTAGTATTTTTTTTTTTTTTTTTTTGCAAAAGAGATGGGGTTAACTGAAGTGTACTGGCCAACCTAGGTAAACATGTCCTACCTGTCTCAAAAGTTCTTTCTACATGTTAAACTGAAGAAATCTATTATTTTATCATTTGGATACAGATTAAGTTAAAACCTCCCCAAAGCTGCCCATTACAAAAGGCATTCAGTGCTGCCCCGCGTGGTGTCCTTGCACATGGAGATACCTTAAATTGTCATTGTTTTCAACCAAGCAACATAGCACCAGGATCCTTGGCAGGTTCCTGACCTTCATAGTTTGTGACTGTCTCTGCCCACACGCTGCTGGTTAGGCCAGCACTAACTTCTCTCACAGTTTGTTTCCAAATGATACAGTCTTTACCAGGGACATGTGACATGTAAAGCGTCTGCTTTTAGGCGGCTGGTCATGTCGCAATGTACTGTAGAGACACAGTCAGAATTTTACTGGCACTACTCCATCGATGTACTTTGATGAGTCCTGCACATTAGACCCACTACAGAGATGGGACAGCTTATATTTATCCTTTTGTTTCCCACAAGTAGACCAAATACAGACGAGGCTGACTGTATCTTCAGTATATTTACAGAAGAACACAAGGAGCTTCCTTACAGTCCAGTGTGAGCTATTATGTTGCTAGAATATAATCTCAGAGCTACAGGAGTATTCTGCTCCCGAATGCAGTTAAAAACCAGCCATAACAGCACAGAATTGTCAGCTAAATGGCAATATATTCTTAGTGTGTACTATAATTTAAATTTCTGTCAGTATTAATCTACAGGCAGGGAGGTTCTCAAAAATTAGTGTTTTCTTTGTCCAGCTAACACAAAGCATTGGGAAATGCAACATTCAGGAGAAGCATGAAACAAAGCAAGAAAAAAAAAAATACTGAAAAGAGACAAGTTCAAAAATAACTTGAAAATAACTTTAAAGACTATGTTAACTAGGATAGCAAGTTCTGAATTTCAAAACCAGTACACAGAAATGTGTAAGAAGAGTGTTTTATTTTTAAATGATAACAATATAATTGTCTTCTAAGCAAAAATAACAATGGAAGTAATCAGCCGAATTTGCTGGTCAAAGCCAGCTGAAACAAAAGCAAATACAATATTTATTACAATCATTACATGCCCTGACAGCCTTTGGAACTACTGAAAGGCTATTGAAGGGAGGTTCATGGATATTTGCACAAGTGGTCATATTTGCTAACAGTCCTCTTAAACACTTTGATCTCTATTCATAAAATTTGTCTTTGAAACAGTTCAATAACACAGTGCAAAGTACTGCACTGGCAATCTCGACTTCCAGCTACCTGTCCACCTAAACAGATTCCTGTTGGGAACAAGACTCCATTTGTCTTGTTCCCGATTTGGTAATGTACAAGTGATCTTTTTCCAAAATACTTCTCTCTCTGTGAAAAAATGTAAAGTTTCTTCAGAGATTCACTCCAGGGAAAGAAGACAAATGTAACTTGAGGTCAGGGGATTTTTTACTGGAGCTGCCATACCTGAATCAGTGAGAATTCCTCCTAAATTATATACAGATTTTTCATGACGCAGATATCTCTCTCAAACTCTGATTTGCACTTGCACTTTCTCAGGAAATCTGTGGAAAAGCTTACTGAAGAAATATTGCTTTCAGAAATCAGGTATAACAATTTGAAGCCATTATTACTTGTCAACGGCTGGGTGCTGTGTCAGGAGCAAGAGATGTGTGATCACTGGATCTGTGGAAACACCACCAAACCCCATGATTCCTCATCTGAGACCCTCACAGCTCTTCTCATACAAAGTGAAAAGATGCTTTATTTTCCCCAGTTCCACCAAACCTGCCACATGAAGGCCCTGCACTTCTCGTAGGCAAAGGACCGGGGGACGCACGGTAACAAGACAGTTTGGTGAGTGCTTCTGACAATGTGCACCCCAAACTGAAGTCCCTTTTCCAGGGAAAAGCAGCACAGGGGGGCTGCTCCTTTCCTTTTTGCCTTCCCGAGAGGAGCGTCACAGCTCGTGGCAGGCCCCTGGCTGCTCGCTCGGGGGAGCGGTGCTGTTTCCAGAAGGCTGCGGAAGCGCGCAGCACGTTAGCTGCTTCTCCCACGTGACCACTTGCTGGCACAGTTCCCCGAGCGTTTGCACCCTGCTGCACTCCACGCATGTGTACACAGGGGACTGGGAGATTTTGCTTCTGAGTAATTTGGAAACTTAAACCTTGAAAAAGTTATTTCCAAAGTCTTGCAGCTGAATTCCAGCAAGTGCCTGATCGCTTTATAGTCAGAGAGGAAGTAATCTGTGCTGAGCTGTTGTGATATACTCTGTCATTACGGTAATTATAAAAGTGATCAAGTAACCCTTACGGCTGGTAATATGCAAGTCTGTGTTCCAAAACATGAACTTGAAAGGGATCAAAATTTACTAAATGTCAGTTTGCACACAAGTAATGCCACAGATGACTCCTCTGGTGCTCAGGGTCTTCTCCTGAAAAGCACAGGATGAGGCAAATGATGCAGTGGTTTTGACACAGAGTTTCACACTCTCTTTCTCTTACCATAGAAACCAAGAAAATATTTGTGGACATTCCATTAACATTTGCAGATAAGTAGAAATGAAAATTATTCTGAACACAGGATATGGTGGCTGAACAACTAGATCATCGCTTCCTCTTTAGCACTTAGAATGAAAAAATGCTTTGCTTAGGTAAGCCACACCACCAGTGAGACAGGTCTCCCTGCAAGACAGAGAGCACTCCAGTGCTGCTTCTTGATACAGCCCTTCTTTTAGGATCAAAAAAAAAAGAGCTTCTGCAATGTTACATTTTGCTTAAGGTCTGCCTGCCCTGAAAATCTACCACACCCGTAACGCTGCAGCTGGTGACCGCTCTGTAGGAAAAGGGGTTCATGCTCACATGCTGACGGAGATCCTAAATGTGGTGCAAGACTCCTACCTACCTCTGAGGTTGTAGGCTTCAGTGACCATGGTGCATTTTAGCCCTAACTAATTTCATCTAACAAACTTCCCTCTCCTGCCTCCTCCTCCCTTCCCTGGCCGGCCTCTTCAGCTCCTCTCTTGCACCAGCCAGGTTCCTCTCAGCTGTCCCCCGACCTCCCGGCTCCTCTCCCATCTCAGCCTTTCTGCCACGTGCCAGTGGCCCCGCAGTGTCACCGAACATGCCTGACCCCGCGCTGCTCACGTGCAAACGCCCAGGTGGACACGGCCTGCTGCCCGCCGCGTCCCGTGTGCTCCACCTTCCCTCATGCTCCCCAAGCTCCCCAGAATTTCACAACCTCTCCCCTCTTCTGACTGCCTCCGAATGCTCCTGAGCCAAATTTGCTCCTTTTCCCCCTTTAAGCTGCCTTTAGCTTTCCAGTCTGCTCTGCCAGTCCTGGGGATACCATGACATTTGTATTTTCTTCAGATAAATCTACATACAAGAAAACTGAGAATCATTTGCACACTGGAACCTAAGGGAGCAGCTGTGCTCCTTTTCCAGTGCACATTTTACGTTTCTACTACCCAGATAAGATGGCATGATATCAGATAAAGAACAATATCAGTAGCTGCAGATCACTGCTTCTTACAATTTCAATGTCAATAGATTTAGGCAGCACATCAGGATGAAAATAAATGATATGTATATCTGAGAGGCACTAGAAAGGAGAGAACATCTGCCAAATTGTGCTGACACTGTGTCAGACTCCCTGAAGAAGGAAATGTGCTCAGTGAGAAGCAAGAGGAAAGCTGCATTGAGAGTCTGAAGAAGAAAGATAACTTTATTTTCAAATAAAGCTGTCTGCCTTATTATACCTGACAGATGTTGTTATCTGGGACCACCTAAGCCCTGGGAGTTTTGGTCCTGTACTTCATGATACTTATTTCTGATTTAAAATCAAATTAGTGGTATGTATCTGCTCACTAGCTGTGTGAACACAAGATCTAGGCATTGTGTCTGTCTCATTTAATTTCCATTTACTTTACAGAGCAGATTTTCACTTCTGGATAACTGCTTAATTTAAATGGATCTGCACAATACACAGCCCATTCCAAATACAGTTGCTGTCTGAATAGCATACAGTTCAAAAAAGACAAAGACAAACAGAGGTTTAGGGATGGGGTTGAGTAACATAGACACAAAAGACTACATTTCGGTTTGCCACAGACTTTAAGTAAAGACCAATGCCCAGTTGCACAGCTACAGGAACAAAGCAGGGATCAGACTGTAACACAGTGGCTATGTCTGTGCTGGGAAATTAAATGGGACAGGAAATGTTCCTTTGGCACGGAGACCAACAGGCACAGAGTGGCCTATGTCCATGTTACTAAATTCTCAAGCCTCCAAAAAAAGGTGACCGCATGCAAACTGCTTATTGGGAATGGTCTTTGGTCCATGCTTAACTGTGCCTAGGAACTGTCTGGGGGAAGGCTAGTTGGCATAACTCAAAACCGTGCCAGGAACCATTCTAATAATTTAACAGTATAGACAATTGAGCTCCAGTACCCACGAATGTTTCCTGGCACTCTTTATTCCACCAGCCAGTGAGTCACACTGTGGCCCCGGGTCTTCCTTTCACTCCAGAGAGAAGGCGTTTTGCTATGCTTCCCTCATCTCCGCTGAACCAGAGGGGGCTCCGGGAGGGCGGCGGGGTGGGGGCATCATGGTCCACTCCTCATCCCACCCAGCTTTGCTCCAAAGGGGCAATGGTGAGCCTCGCAGGGAAGCTGATTTCCTCTCCCTTCTCCTTTACAGAGCAGAAGAAATCTGGGCTGTTAAAACTGGATGCAACCAGATCAGTGAGTAAACGATGGGACTTAAAATGTCACAGAAGTTTGTGTATAGAAACCAATGAAAGACATTGGACAACATGAAAAGAGAGAACAGTGTTTCTTTTGCTTTTGTATCCCATACCCATAACTTTTGCTTCATAGACAAAAAGGTTTATTCAGATATTTTCTGCTTCTTCTCTGAGTACATAAGGTAGCCTAGTTCTGGTAGAGTCCTCACAAAGAGAAATTGGAGTGAGAGAGCACCTGAATGAGGTTCCATCTCACATAACATTAGATATCTACATCTGAGCCAGTCAAACAGACTCCCTTTACAGTCAGAGGGAAGAAACTGGTATTCCCAGGGTTCAATTCATCTTATTTTACAGTAAGTGTGTTGTACAGGTCAAATGAACACATGCTGCAATTGCTTACTATCTGTGAGGAGAATCTAGCTGACTGGCACGCATGTAGATATCTTCATTTCAAACATCTAAAGCTGGATGTGATTAATTCTACTCTAATTATTTCTGAAGGGACTTTGAAGAGGCCTGTAAAACCTCTTAAAATATTAGCTTTCATAGACATCATGCCACAAAAGCAATTAACAGGATGCTTAAATTCTTACAAAGTATCCTTTAATCCAAATAAAGTTCTTCTTCCAAATCTTTTGCTTTTGTGATTGTGGTTTCTACTGTACTGTTTTTGGTGCTGATTTTGTTAAAGATATTTGCCATTAGACACTGGCTTATTTCATTGTTTAAAGCATTTCAGCCTCATGAAGGATTATTTGTAATTTTTTTAAAAATTTTTAAACTCCGTTATTTTGTTCAATTCTCATTAATAGGGTTTTCACATTATCTTTGTGGAATCTTTTTGACTCCTTTTATTTATTTTTGTCCTTTTTTTGAGTAAAAATGAGGGAATGTACCTATAGGATATATGGTGCAGCATGCAGAATATAGTTCTGTAGTGTTGCTCCATGGTGCCCCAACATCACAAAAAAAACCTCTATTGCTTCAAACTGTTCAGGAGGGTTTAGAATGGAGTCTTTAAAATTTCACGATGGAGCTGCTACACCATGGCTTCTTATTCAGGGCTGGGAGTTTAAAATGGCTTGCCCAATTTTCTTCAAGCTTTGTAGAAAATTTCTCCTCGGCTGTGTGAGTAGGCCTGACACATTCACCACAGACTAGCAGAGAGGACTGAATTACAGATGGCTAAAAATCTGGGCTTGCATATTGATTGAAGTCTGGTTTCAGTCTCCACTGCAGAGAGACACTCTCTCTCTCTAATGCGCCTCTGTCTTGCTTGCTAGAAATGCTGTGCTTAATGTCCATAGAATTGAAAAGAAGAAATGTAATTTCTTAAACGAATATGCTTAAAAAATGCCTTGCTGGTCTGACAGTGTAGCATTACTTAATATGAAGTCAATGTAATATTAAAAAATATCATGTTTCAGCACCTGCAGTCTGGAATAGTGATTGACAACCAGCATGGGGCAGGGCAGAGGAGGCAATTCAGAGGGTGGGTGACCCCAGGTAAGGAGGAGGTGGCATTTTTGCAGGACTACAGCTGCCCTGCGTGCTGCTCTCTGCCTGCTTGGGCAGCCCAGGCTGGCCCTGCTCCGCGCCCTGCAGGCAGCCCTCCCGCGCGCCCACACGTCCCCGGCTGCTCCGCTCCAGCAGTAGGGCTGCTCCCCACCTCCCCTTCCTCCGTGCCTGCCAGGGCACCCCAAAACCCTGCAGGAGCAGAGCACACCTACCTCATATAGGTAAACTGCACGTTTGTGTGGGGGGGGTCCCAGGAGACAAGGGAAGGGGTAGTCTGGGGTGTGTGGAAGGAGCGAGCGGGGAGAGAAGAGGAAGGGAGAGAGGGATGATGCCTCATTGCACCCTGCAGCACCTCGCACAGCAACCTCCAGCATGGGGAGAGAGTCTTTCCAACACCTGCCTGTCCAAAAGGTGCAGTAAGGCCAAGATGGGTGATGGTAGCATGGTCTTTTTAGCCTTGGAACGATGACTTCAACATATTTCTCACCCCTTTGGAAGAGGAGCATGCCTGTTCCACTTGCTAGGGACTGTCTTACTGTATTTTCCCATCACTGTGCTTAAAATGTTCACTGAGCATTCTGGGTTTTTAAAGAAAGCCTAGGACTCTTTATCTCTGAAGACCTATCATTAGTGTTAACTGTAATAGAGATAGGTAATAATCACTACATTATACAATGTGTTTTAGTCACCAGGGATAGTATCAGTCTGAATAATTATATTTGTTTTATTTCTTTTTTGAATAGTGGTTCTTCCACTACTATGTAACTGTTTTCAGTTCCATTGCAGATACAGGTACGGCTGGTGAGAATGTTTCTTTACCAGAGAAAGATGGTATTTTGTCTTTTTATAGAAACATTAAAATAGCTTCCCTTTTACAGCAAAAATGAACCAAACTACCCTGGTGGCTTTTAGAAAGCACTTCATATCTTGATTAAAAGTTTTATATATACATAAATATATATATTTATGTATATTTATATATATTTTATATATACATTTATATTTATTTTATATATATATAAAAGTTATATATATATATATAAATGACATCCTTTTGAGTGCTATGAGCCTCATGAAATACATATGGTAATAACAATTTTACCTCTTTATTCACATTTACCTCAGTTTTAGAGGTAAGCTTAATTAGCTGCTTTGCAAAAACTGGAAATATAGTTGTTACTATTTCATTAGTTAAATCATCAAGTAAAAAATAATCTATTTATAGAAGAGGCAAATCCTGATCACACGTACCACCCACTATCAAGTTATTTTAGAATGTGAGCTCTTCTTTTTTATGTTAAAACATTTGTGCTTTGAAGAAAGCAAGATTTAGCATCAACTGTAAGATAACAAATAAAGAAACCATTCATTTCTTTGATGGTTTATACACACAAAACTGATCAGAATTTTGCTTTTCTTATTTCTAGGAAGAACCACATAACCGATTGTGATGGCGGTGCTGGAGAATATTTCTAGGTACATCCGTTGTCAGCATGAGTGCATGTTAGGTGTGTGTATATATATGCGTGTGTGTATGTGTGTGTGTTTGCACATCATATGTGCATATATAAATACTTGTGGAAGACACTTTACCTACATTCAGCGGCTTTTACCTCAAAAGTCTCTAACCAGCTGTGTGCAACAGCTGCTAGAAAGGAAAAGGCTCCTAAGATGAGGTAATATTTTCACCCAATAGTTAGAACTCAGAACTTATCTCAAAACTAATACAAGGAAATATTTTTCCATTAAGCAGAATATTTCACAGAATTCTGTACTGACACCACACACAGAACATTTCTGAGAGACTACCTGAAACTTCACTTGAAAAGTGTTTTATCTTTATATAAAAAGAAAGAAGCGAAAATAACATCAGCAGCATCACAGTACCCAATTCAGAGCCCAAGGAAGTATAAGAAAGTCTTGCCAATGCTTGCTGTGTGTTAAAATCAAAACCATGATGCCTTAGTCTCTGAGGGGCAGCACAGCTTTCCACAGAATATGGGACAGCTCAGTTTTCTACAGAAGTGGTCAGTTTTGCATGCAATGAGGGTTGTCCTGATATTGCAATGTATTTACACAGAGAGATACTTAAAGGCATTGAGAGTGACAGGCTTTAAAAAAGTGGCCACTCTTCAGTCCTGTTTCAAGATCCAGTAATCAAACAAAATCCGTAGACTGAAAGAGCAAACTCTAATAATCTACCTCAGAGCTGAAAAAAACACAAAGGCAGGAGGAAATAAACACCATTGGCTTCTTATGTAATCAAGTCAAACACCTACTAGAAGAAAGAATTCCTTGCTCAATTCCAAAAGAAACAAAGCATTAAAAAGATGGCAGCCGGCGCAGGTGCCTTGGAGTACACGTCTTGTTCTGGATCTGGCTGAGGCAATCTGGGCCATTTCCACTCACATCAGTCACTTGTTGGCATTAGCTAGCTGAGGAAATGGCCGCAATTTCCAGTACCAGATGTTGAGCCTTGTTCCAGTTGCTTTGCTCTGCTCTATGTGTTTAGGTAGCCACAAAACCAACTCACCTAGTACCATCCATATTCCCACTGAGCTGGGTGGCATGCAGCTCTTCTTTGGTCTCTCACCTCACTTATGCCCGGTCCCTGGGAGAATGAGACCATGTAGCTCTAACTTGCACCAAGGAGCAAACCATGGCTGGCTCCAAGATAAGGGGATGCTGAGATTTCCAGAAGCTGTCCTTGTGACTGGCTGGTCTCTTCCTCAGTTCATCATGGCTAGACTAGAGAATCCAAGCCTTGCTGCTTACGGTTTGGCTTTATAATGAAGACCATCTTTCCATTGCTACTAGAAAACCAGAGTCTGGTTAATAGAAAAAAGTCTCCACTTCCTGGGGCACTGTGTTAGGCTTTGGTTCTCAACAGAAAAACCTAAATAAAGCAAAACCATGAAGGCCACCGCAGACCTCTCTCCCATGGAGCTTGGGTACACTTCTATTTCAAACCATCTTTAATGAAAGGAGATGATACACAAAGAAAAGTCTCAAAGAATGGATTAAATACTGCCAGTTATCTAGGTGAGAGGCTTTACTGTGCTTCCAGATGAGAAAGAAGGTAGAATTAAAAAGTTTTTAATGAAATATGAACATCAAAAGTGGCCTGAACAAATGAATCACTTTCAAAAGAAGGAAAGAATCTGTACCATTTAGAGGCACATGTAACCACTGGGTGACCGTTTAACACAGAATTCTGCTAGGAACTGGAATTGTTATAGATTATTATGAAAAAAAGTTTTCCAGCTTGGGACTCTATAAAAGAGGAAACTTGGTGCAAGCAACTTCTATAAGATACAGTTTTCATTCAGTTGGGAATGAAATTTACGAGCTAATGCTGTGCTTTGAGTTAATGGCAAGACCTGTACAGGAAAGTAAGGACACAAATTGCAATCATTGCACGTTAAGTAAGAGTTTTACCTTGTTTGCATATGGCAGCATGTGCAGAAGACGTATGTGCATCAGCAGGTTAGCTGATGAGTAAGTGTTTACCTAGTCTTCATCCAGAATGTGTAACAAGGGCAAAATAAGGTCAGTCCCAATTTGAAAATATTTCTCCAAATGCCTTTTATACTGAAAGTCTGATTTGGACCAAAGTAGTCTTCGGCACATCTACAATTAAGATATTTGGGTAACTTATTAAGCTGATACGCAAGAGAAATTTCATGTTACTTTTCCATAATGAGGCTACATTTTAGCTACCATTGTTAAAAATTATTGTCACTTTGGGCTCTCTTCATTGCTACGTCCCATCAACTCCTAGGAGAAACACTCATTTACCAGTGGCACCAAGAGCTGTAACCTTTCCCAAGCAGTATGGCATGGTATGGTGGGAGCTCCTACAGCACCTGATGTAGTGTTATGCAGCCACACAGCTCTCCTTCTCCAAAGAAGATTGGTGGTGCGACGTCCCCACTAGAAGTAGAAGGTTATGCTGCTAGTGATAAAGGCTCTAGCATGGCTTAAGGAGCGGCCTGGAGGCAAAGTACCAGTGTCACTGATAGGATATAAAAGGGCTGGTGGAGCAACATCTGTCAGTGATACTGATGTGAAGCAATAGCTTACAGTTAAACCTCCTTTATTACAGCAAAACCCAAAGGGAACCCAGGGTTGCAAACAAGGCAGCTTCTCTACAGTAGAAGCTCCTCTTGGGATGCATCTGCCCTCGCTGCTTCACAAGGCTGCAGACTTCAATCCTATTATGACTGTGACAGCTCACAGGAAGGTGGACCTTCCTATACTTACGGCATAAGGAATTTGGGCAACTCTAAGCACTGAAAATATGTCTTGCATCTGAAAGTGAATGCAGTAGATTTTCCTTAAACCTCAATAAATGTGTGGCTTTAAATTAAAGTAAGCAAAAATGTAAATGATACTTTGGAGGTGGAACTAAACAGGACTCCTTAAAATTATGTTTGGGGAACAAAACAACTCATGAAATATCTTTCTACAAATAAATGAGAAAAGAGGTTTGGAAACATAAAGATTTCCAGGAAAAAAAAAAAAAGAAAAAGAAGAAGAAAAAGATGAACTTTCTATATACAGATGCAACAGACAGATGGGTATATGTGTTTATACACACATATACACACCACAGATCATAAGAAATGAGTTGTGCTTTGAAGTAAATATCAGCAGGAGAACGACCTGCTGTAGGCCTATAATTTCATGGCAAAGCCAAGGACTAGACAGAAAGGACAGAAAGGTTTAGAGGAGTCTTCAGGGTGTCTGAATCTCATATTTAAGTAGGTTTGTAGGCTTCAGACCCGTCAAAATGCTGTGCACTATCCACCGACTTTCCATGGCTATGAGCTTTGTAGGCATTGTTGCTCATTAAATTCCTCTTCTTAACCTGAAAATGTCTGTGAGTCTTCAGTGTAGATGGTCACACACATTTATAAAAACCTGTCCTGAAGAAACAAGCATCTGTGTTTCAGCTGAAGCTCTACTGTGTGATGCATGTTTAGGCAGACAGATACTCTAGTTACCTGGATGTTCTCCAGAAGTCCATATGGAGTCCCACCTAGTGAAGCTCATGACTAAGAGTGGCAGTGGAAGCAATACATGTCTGCATCCACATTAACATCTTTTACAGATGTTGTTATGTTAATCTCAAAGTGGAAACACAGCCTGAAGGGGACTTAATAGGCACCTCCTACATCCACGAAAATAATTTGACCACTAGGTTAGGGGCTTTTTGGGTGACAGCTCTTTCCTTGCCTTTGCTGAAGCCAAGTCACTATTCTGCCAGGAGTATATGAGTCATGGGGTAAGACTGTGTCTGAAAGTAGCTGAATGCTTAAGGACAATCAGCTGGAAGGGGCGAGGAGCCGAGTTTCTGGATACTGCTCTCTGGAATGTGTATGCATTTTACATTAGACCATCACTGGATAAAAATAAAAGCAGGCATTAATTACATTAACCAGGCTGGAGTCTACCTTGGATCTAGGCAAACTCTCTCTCTGACTCTAATAGATGGGACTCATAAAAACTCTAGAGGATGGCACTCCGTTTTGTTCTGTGGAGAAAGAAGCAACATCTCTTCCCTTGCTACTTGATAATCATTAGCCAAAACTTACGATTCACAGTACAAAGCGAAGCACAAGATTTTTAAAGAGCCCCAAAGATATTTTCTTCCACTGGTAAATGCTAGAGGACTTTCTAAACTGATATTATGAATCTGAAGATTTAGCAGAAAACCAGAATGTTACAGCTGGTCCAGTACTAGAACTTGCAAGGCTTTATTTCCCAGTTTTAACTTTAAAGCTTGTATTATGATTTTCTGTTATTTTCAAGAAGCCAGATTCCTTAGGAAATTAATTATGGAGAGATTAGCTGGGTGAAAAAGATCTGACTTAGTCTAGATCACTGAAGATTCTTCCAGAGTGGTTATAGTCTTGTAAAAATGTAAAATGTTCTGTTGTGAAAATGATGTTGCAGAACAGCCTTTTACAGATGACTCATCTCTCTCCAAATTGATACAAAGCATCTTATTTAAGCTAGAGAGATAAAAGCTTAAGACAATACAAAAAGGAATGTTCAAGGTAATGAGTGCTTTCATGTTACAAGTTCTCATGTCTGAGGGCACTGCATCAGGCTAAAGGACAACGAGATAAGAACAATATTGCTAGTTACTAACAAATGGCAGATAAAAGAGCTCTTCTGGGTTCTGATGAAGTGACAGCATTCTACACATTCCAGTGAGTTGAGAAAGTTTGCCTGAGAACAGCAGCTATGTTACATGTGAAGTACCACTGAACAAGCATATCTCTATGTTTTCAAATTCCAGTGTGAGTAATGGCTCTTTCCCTCATCCCTTTAATTTGAACAGAAGCTCCCTCTCTCCTTCTGCACATGCAGGAATAACTTGCCGTGCTTCAGCTTCCATTAAGACGTACAAATGTATATGCTGAAAGTAAAGAGAAGTTCTGTAGGACTCCATGGCCGCGAGCCAATGTTTACAATCCCCTGGGTGGGAAATGCCGGGTGAAAGGCTCTCCATGGCAGGCTGTAGGAGTCTTTGCTGTTGCCGCCAATGACCTTCTGCCTCTGTTTTCAAAGTAGCTCCCTTGTTAACCCCTTGCACACTGCGTGCAGAGAGGCCTTAGAGAGGAAACACTTTCTCTAAGAGTCCAAATCCACTTCCACGCATCTGTTTGACAGACTCTGATTTCGGTGCTGGTTAAGGAAGTGTGGACTAATATACATACTCTGCATCTGCTATCTGAGCTGCTGCACTGGGACATATTTTTAGTAGTCCAGAATTGGATTTAGCTGTGCTCTGCATGTTACAAAGTGAACATTCCCAGCTTCAGGCAATGGACATCAGTTTATAGGCACAGGGATCGTGAAACATGAGCATACTGAGTCTCCAGGAGAGAAGAAAACATCCACTTTACACTGAAATGCTTTAGCTCTCCCTGTCCAATCAGTAGCAATGTCATTTGCTGGCAGGGGCAATCCCTTCTGCTGAAAACCCCTCGGGGAGGAATGATACTCAAAGACAGGCTGAACTGCCTTTG
Organism: Anseranas semipalmata; assembly: GCA_013399115.1. Classification (NCBI taxonomy): domain Eukaryota; kingdom Metazoa; phylum Chordata; class Aves; order Anseriformes; family Anseranatidae; genus Anseranas; species Anseranas semipalmata. The sequence goes on from VXAA01002411.1 coordinate 136,287, forward strand.
GCGTAGTGGAGACGCACCACAAGGGAGCACCCAGTATGGAATGGAAATCTGCTGCTTTAAAACTTTTTGCCTGAGAACGAAAAATACAACATTCTGGAGGTCTCCTCCAGTGTCATGTCCCTTTCCCTGCTCTGTGAATCACTCCTGGATCCTAACTGTCCAGGAAGAGTCCTGATAAAAATGATAAAAATAGACATGAAAAAAAGGCCTTCTAAACTATTTATCTCAATGTGTAATCCATCCTTGAATGGGAAGAATAAATCAAATGGAAACTAATACTCAAGAGGTAGTGTAAGTATTCTAACGGTCTGAGAGAGGGAGCCAAGAGCCCTTGTGATAACATCAACCTTGCCACCAGTTGATGAGATTGCCTTGGAAAAATCAATTTCATAGTCTATATGTGTTTCCCCATCATCATCATGATGCTTGCCTGTGCCTTTTCCCCACAAAGATCTGTACTGAGAACCAGTCATTCCACGCAAAAATCTACCTGCATATTCCCTGCAAGGAAATAAGAGTGCCTGCCACCTCCAGAGAACTTCGACAGCATTAACGGCCATAGAGGGATGGCAATATATACCCCCTTGAACAATCTTTCAGAGGAATTCCTGTAAATAACATCCTCTAGTGGCCAGGAAATCCTTCAATGCATGGCTCCACAGATGCTGAGGAGGAAAGAAGAGAGAAGCAGAGCTAGAAGCTAGAGCTTCTGCAGAGAGACCAAGCCCATGTGCATACAGCTCTGGGATTGATGCAGATCAACAGTCCCCAAAGATGCTGCATGGTCCAAGGGTCTAAACTTAAAGGCACAGAAGGCTCACAACAAGCTGATAGCACCTCACCTATTTCTCTGAGTCAAAAATGTCATGCACGAAAAAGCTAATGTTACTAGTCTGTGTTAAAAAAGCCAACTGGACAGCTCATGAAAAGTACTACCCTAGCTCCAAATACACATTTAATTCCTACTGATTTCAGTGGAGGCTTTGGGTGGTTAGAGGAAGATATCTTCAGACAGTGGAATCATGAATATCCATTTCTATCTTTGCTTTTAATTGTTATTATTTTAAAAAGTAGTCTTAGAGACAAGAAATTAGAAATATCCTATGTTTTCTAGAGAGTATAAAATTACAATTAACAAATACTGTCTATTTTTCTTGGAAAATGTCAGTCTGCAGGAAAAAAGATTTTTTATAATGCAATACAAAGAACATATTTATTTTAGATTATTTTTCTCTTTTTTTTTTGTTTGTTTGTTAATATCATGAGGTTATGTTACTACTGTTTAAAATCATTACTGATTGTGGGACCAGAAACTAAGTGTTTACAAGAGTAGACAGTATGATTGTTATTAGAAGGATACTCTCAGGCTGAATTTAGACCCAAGTTAGTTTTTGTAATACGAACCTTTTACAAAACATGGGTCTAAATGACCCCTTCTTAAGCTTTTTTATTTACAAAGTGTCTTTAAACACTAGATAAACATAGTTTTGTTTTGGGCTACTGAAAGAAAATATGAAATTGAAACCTGTTTTAAATGAAGTAGGATCAAGAATAAAATAATCTATTATCATAATCCAGCAAAAGGAAAACAGAAGTGAACAGCACAACTAATGAAAAAACAGAATGGATTTTACATCTTTTCAGTTGCAGGAAAGGTGTTATCAGCAACAATAAAAGAGGCCTTTATTAATCCTTCTGAATAATTGAAGTGTTAGTCTGGCAATATGCCTTGAAAGCAATTATGTGGAGACTCACAGTACTTCTTAAAACAATTCTGGAGTATAATCTTCAGCCTGAAAAATAATGCAGGGTACTGCAGATGACCTCTCTTAACTATCTTGCCATTCCTGTCTCTAGGACCTGGGATGAATGACAGTTCACCAGGAAACGCTGTACACAAGAATGTCATGTACGTGTTGTAGCTCACATGTGAGGCACAGAAGTAATTTTAATCAATTACATCTCAAGGAAGTACAAAGCACACTACTTACCGCCCCCATAATAATTGATCTATAAATATGCTTCTTTTTCAAAGTTTAAAAGACTTGCCTTGTTTTTGACTGGACAAGGAACCAGTGCACTTACTCAAAATGAAGCCTATTCTAACTAATCTGACTTCCACTGAAGTGTTACATATTTTACGCCGAATATAGCTCATTAGGTTGCAAAAAAATCATCTGCCTGGACTTGTGCAAAGCGTTTGACATTGCCCTGCATGACATCCTTGTCTCTAAATTGGAGAGACATGGATATGATGGATGGACCACTTGGTGGGTAAGGAATTGGCTGGATGGTCACATTCAAAGAGTTGCGGTCAAGGGCTCAATGTCCAAGTGGAGATCAGTGATGAGTGGTGTTCCTCAGGGGTCGGTACTAGGACCAGTGCTATTTAACATCTTTGTTGGTGACATGGACAGTGGGATCAAGTGTACCCTCAGCAAGTTTGCCAATGACACCAAGCTGTGTGGTGTGATCGACACGCTGGAGGGAAGGGATGCCATCCAGAGGGACCTGGACAGGCTTGAGAGGTGGGCCTGTGTGAACCTCATGGAGTTCAACAAGGCCAAGTGCAAGGTCCTGCACCTGGGTCGGGGAAATGCCAAGCACAAATACAGGCTGGGCAGAGAATGGAAATTTTTTTTTAACAGGCTGAGAGAGTTGTGGTTGTTCAGCCTGGAGAAGAGGAGGCTCTGGGGAGACCTTATAGTGGCCTTCTAGTGCCTAAAAGGGGGCCTACAAGAAAGCTGGAGAGGGACTTTTTGCAAGGGCATGTAGTGATAGCACAAGGGGTAATGGCTTTAAACTGAAAGAGGGTAGACTTAGATTAGGCATAAGGAAGAAATTCTTCACTCAGAGGGTGGTGAGGCACTGGAACAGGTTGCCCAGAGAAGCTGTGGATGCCCCATCCCTGGAGGTGTTCAAGGCCAGGTTGGATGGGGCTTTGAGCAACCTGATCTAGTGGAAGGTGTCCCTGCCCATGGCAGGGGGGTTGGAACTAGGTGATCTGTAAGGTCCCTTCCAACCCAAACCATTCTATGATTCTATGAAAAATATGACTTTCATTTTAATGAGAGAAAAAGACAATATCTAAAGCAATTTTGATAGTGGTATGGTTATAGATCTGCTCTTGAACTTCACTGACTTCAATGGGACATATGGAGTCTCATGTCGGCCAGTGATCAATACCTAGCTATGCTCATCTCTATTATAGATCTGATCCTTTTCATGATCTAGTGTTTTTACACCACTGTGAATGCTTGTGACCAACTGATGTCCCTAATTGTGCATTAGTTATATTTGTACATGCCATTAGGGACTGGAAATGTGTAGTGTCTTTAAAGTGAGTAAGAATCGGTTTACACATGTGGTAGAATACACAATAGTTGGTTATAACGGTATGTGGAAGGGATCCATGCACAGGGAACAGCACATACATAAATAAAAACAAAGTGATTTTGCACTTTGGTTTCTACTGAGGGCAACAAAGAATCTCTTTGAGACTCTCTCAGAACTCTCCAGATTCCTTCTGGTAAGGGGAAACAATCAGGAACAGCACATATATACACCTTCAAACTGCTAGCATGGCCTATTACTGAAGATTACTGTATTCAGCATCTTATAACTTCACCAAAATTTCACTGATTACAATAATATTTTCCATGCTGTATCTCTCTGGCTTATATTCAGCTTTATTGGAGTATTTCAGCTGAAGTAGTTCAGGGGTTTCCATGAGTGAGGCTAGGGAAAAATACATGGTTTGTCCATCTTAAATTCTGGTGACCTTCTTTTTGAGAAGCTCTGGTGCCCTCATGTTTTGGAACAAAGGCTGTGGAACTTGGCCTCTATGCCATCCATGTAAAACTTGGCTCCATGTTTGGCCATGTCATAAATCTGAAAAACAGCACATGCTCAGTAAGGACTTACACTAGTGCATAATTATTGTACTTTCAGAAGGTTTTGTTTTGAATGAGCACGCTTCAGGCCAGCTACAGGGAGCTCAGCAGGACATCATGGCATCTCAAGCTTCTGACTGTACAGAAAGCCTGTTACTCTATAAATGATCTGTCCCATGTTTGAAAGGGAACCTATCACACTCAGCCACGGAGATGAAAATAGCTGGACAGACTGGTGGGACAGTGTATGAAAGCCAGATTAAGAGAAGAGGTGATTAAGACATCCCCTTGTTGGGTTAAAGAACAATCAGGGCTGGTAATGTGTGTGGAGAGATGGGCTAAATGACATTGACTGAGAAAGAAGACTATGAGCTATGGAGGGAAGAAGAAAAAGGAAAAATGACCAGTAAGGTATATGAGACTGGGGTCAGAAAAAAACTCTACAAGGCAACAGGGACTGCTGAGGAAGGCCTGAAACTGAAAGTAGGAGTGACTGGAAAGTTGGTGGCACGTCTGGTGCCCAGGGAAGGAAGACTCCACAGAGCATTTGGGGTGGGAGTTAGATTTAGTGGAGGAAGGCAACTGGGCTGGAGGAGAGGTAGAAAAATAGCTTTAAGGAGAAAATATACCAGTAGTTGTGTGTTGGAAGATGAATGGGGACAAACATCTGGGAAACCCACTGGCAACGTGTCCTGTCTCCTTCTAGTTTAATCAGCTACTTATGACAGTCATCCACTACAGCCAGATACTCTGCAAGGTCAAGTTGAAGAAATCTACGTTACTGATCCATAGGTTCAGCCCTGCTGATAAGCAATGTGCATATGAATATAATACCAGATGAAGAAATTCCTTTTATTATATGCTTTTTTTTTTTTT